>JAQFVV010006199.1:120711-252272 GCA_028023455.1 Epiperipatus broadwayi
CTCTGTAACAACTCAACATGCTTATTAAATTGGCCGGAATAAACATAAAGGGTTTTAACTCTCTGGGCCATGTCTTTGCACTTAAAAGATGGCTAGACAAAACATACCTCCACATAGTCTGTCTATCCAAAACTAAATTACATATAAACTCAAATTACCAAATAACTCAATTGATGCAACAATATGGTCTATTTCATTATGTACCCTCAAACACAGCATCTTCTGGAGTTGCTTTTATAATCAATAAGAACCTGACCTACAGCTCTTTCAGAACACTACACCTTAGCAATGATCTATTGGTCATTAAGTTCACTTTTGGAAATATGGCAATAAATATCATTTACTTGTACATCAGAAATGATGCTCACTCAGCACAACTAGTAATCAATAAAATCAATTCTCTTCTCTCTTCAGATGCCTCCCCTATTGTTTTTTTTGGTGACTTCAACATGAGTTACGATAACTTCAACAAAAAACATCTTCACTTAATTAATAGAGTCCTCTTATGTGGAGAGGGGTTTTTCCCTCCTGGATCATTCTCCTTCTACACACTGCAAAAGAAATCCCTAATTGACCTTCTCTACTATTCACCTGAACTTCACTTTGACATATGCACCAAGCTTCAGTTGGTACCCTTCACTGATCATTTAGCTCTTCTAATTTCACTTCATATAGATCCCACCACCACAGTGCATATAGATTATACACCTACCATTAGACTACTCAACAAAGCAGCAACTCCAGAACTCATTTTCTCTGAAGCATATATCTTGTTCCAAAAAATCAAAATTCTTACTTTGCCTCCACTACAGGCTTGGTCATCTTTCACCGGTATATTGAGCTCACTCATAGACTCGTACACAAAGAAAACCAAAGGTCCAAATCAACTATTAAAAGATTTAGATGCCATAAACAACAGGTTAAAATCTCTACACCATATTGACATTCATCCCCAAGATATTTTGGAGCTAAAAACTCAATACCATAACAAGCAAAAGGTCTTCACGCATTGCATTGCTACTAAAAGGTCTAAAATCTTCTTGGCCAACCAGCATAGCTGGACCCGCAGCTACATTCGCTGGGCAATTGGTTCGGTGGCCAGATCCACACCTACTTCATTGTCAGTAAATCAAGGTTGCCTTAGTGGCCCAGAAATGCTTGCAAAGATTCATGAACACTTTCAGGCCAGGCTACAGAATTATAAATTTGAAATTGGAAACATCTGGAATCACTTGGAAGATGGGATCGCTCATGATATCAGTGAAAATCAGATAATCCAAAAGCTCATGGCCTATCCGGAGAGTGTTCATCCGGGACTCCATGGAATTTCCAAGATTTGTACTTGTCCACCTGAGACATTTCACAGCCCCCATTGTACTGCAGATGATAGATGTTCTGGCAGGAGAGTTTCAAAACATTCCAGACCTGTACCCTGTGGCCCTTGTTCCTTTCCTAAAAAAGCCCATCAATCCCTCTACCCTATCCAACATAAGGCCCATTTCCATGATTCCCCTCCTAATTAAGATCATTGAGGCCATAGTCAAGGACAAAATCCAAGATCAACTCTATACACACATCACGCCATATCAATTTGCACGTTAGGGCTCTTCCACCATGGATGCAGCACAGCATTTTCTTCTTCTGGTAGAACACATCAGACTGCACAAAAAATCCAAGCCTATAGTTATTCAACTTGACTTTGCCTCGGCTTTTGACTCTGTTATACCCACTGTCCTACTCCAGACTCTCCTTGATTTTTTTAAGTCCCTGTCATCTATACCAGAATTATTGGTAATCTGCTTTTGAACAGATCTATCTTTACGTCACTGGATGGAAGACTGTCCAATGGTTTCAGACCTCATCTTTCCATTCCCCAGGGATTGCCACTCGCCACTCTCTGCTTCATCACCTATATAAATCCTATGCTCAGAGAGATTGAGCGCAGACTCCCTGGAATTTTCGTGCCAGCCCTGAAACATCATGTACAACACATAACCTATGTTGATGATGTCACCATCTTCCTCCCCGATAAAACTCACCTTCCAACACTCACACAAATCATTGATAAATATTCAAAGAAACTAAATCTGAACATCAACTACAGTAAGTCCTCCATGTGGAAAATCAGTACTGGCTCAGTGATTCCGTCAGTCTTTACAGCTGAGCCGCCACTCTTCCTCGGTTTTCCTATGGCCAAGTCCAGACTTGCTATGGCAAAAGATATCCAACACTCCATCTTGGAAAAAACTAGCAAAGTGGTTCGATCTTTATCCCAAATCTCTCTTTCCCTGCTGGGCAAAGTAGCCCTTCTCAACATGCTGGTGTTTCCGAGATTGAATTATTATCTTCCCATAATTAAACCCACTAAAGCATTTCAGTCATCAATGAACTCACTGTGTTCAAAGCTCATGTGGAGTGGAAAGATTGTTGCCATCAGCATCTGTAAGATGCAAATGCCCAGAGAGTTAAATGGATTTGGATTGCACTCTGTTTCAACAATCTATTTACAGAAGGCAATTGCAGTTCTACATGCAATTTACTTAAAACAGCCAGAACTAAACCTAGCCACTTCAGTGGAACCTACAGACACACCACCACTTCTTGCTAGCAGATGGGCCACAATTATTTGGTTACATGTCACCAAGCTGATAAATCTATCTAAAACCTCTTTTGAAGGTAAAATAACCTACTGGCAGGCCTATAACCTCAGATTTGAAAACCAGACTGCCCTCCTGACCACATTGAACATAGACAATAAACCATTGCTTAAAAAATTGAAGAACTGGTTTGTTGAACCAAAATACATAGATTTTATCTTAAAGCTCAACATCTCATCCTTACCCACTAACCATTTCTTAGTATGGAAAAGAGGATTCACCAAAATCAATCCTCAATGCCAGCTATGTAATACTGCCGATGAAACCATCCAACATTTACTTTATAATTGTCCATTTCTTTTCCAAATCAGAAACTTCATCACAGAGAAAGTTACATCTGACATCGGAGAAGCCTTAAATATCCAGAATGCCATCAAGACAGGAATTTTTTCTCTTATCCGATTCTCTGTCTTCCTTACCTTTGCAGTCTGGTTGACCAGATGTGAATGTGTTTTCCGTCATTCAGGATCTTCAGTCACAGAAACCTTTATAGTCTTGTCAAGAGCATAAGTGCCAGGGACCGGCTGCTTGCACCAGAATGGTTATACAAAGAGACTTGGTCTAGGATTGATCTACCAAACGTTTGATCTTATGAACTTTTGCAATCAGTCATTGCAGTATACCATGTATGGAAACAGTATCATGAAACCATGTAAACTTTATTAATAAAATTTTTTGTTTTTAAAAAAAAAAAACTTTGAATTTGATTTAATTAAAAAGGCCATCTTTAATTTGCCTTGAATGGACTAACTAATTGAACATGCCATTCCTTTAGAAATGCTAGCAGGCTTATTTTAAAATAAAATCATAAGCCATATTTTAACAAAAATTAAAAGCAAAAAATATCTTTTTTTTTTTTTTAATAAAATAACATTTTAGTTCAACAGAATTTTGCATTTAATCATATATATATACGCTTCCGTATATATATGTTTGATTAATAAATTTTTAAAAGAAAATTTTGCTAACATTTTAATCTTAAACAGAAAAAGAAATATTTTAAAATAAATAACTAAATTTGATAAGCGTTAAATGTACAAAATGAAACGCGTTAGTTTTATATTTAATGCAAAATCCTGTTGATACTTAGATATAAACTTAACCCAGATTTATAATATTGGTAAGTTTATAGAAGGCTGTGAAGTATGGATCAGACTTCCAGATCCATTGCTTCAATACATATATTTAAAAGAAGGTTGCTTTGATAACAGGTTGATATATTGGGGTTGTTTAAGTGTTGGACTAACTTCAATGACATATATTTATCATCATTCAAAGGAGTTTAGTGTTCAAAGGCAACTACAGCTTTTAAATTATAATATTTTTTTTTTAAAAAAAAGTCTAAATTTAACTTCCATATATAAATTGAGGTTTAATTACATCTTTGTATACATTAAAAGTCATATCATGGATTTTATAATTAATAATCTTGATTTTATAATTAATAATCTTACTGTCCATGTATATCTTTTCAAAACTTTAGATTTGACTTTAGCATAGTAATCTTTAGCATTTTACTAAGCACTCTTTGGTTGTTTTATCAATCAAATTCAGGAATAATCTTCACCTTTGGGTCTTCAAAATTCTTTAGGCTGCATTCTGCTTCACTTCAATAAACAAGGAACTTTTGAGCAACAAAAACAAACTTCTATCAGGATATAGCAAAAGACTAGATTTTAATATGATCATCATTGGGCTTCTAATTATAAAGCTTGTCATAGAAATATTTCACTGTTGAGAAATTACATTTTGGAATAATGAATAGTACATTTCTGTATGCATTCAGCACATGTTGTGGTAGCCATTTTTATAGAGAACTATTACACCATGGATAGAATGAAATTAGTATCAAGAAGTACTTTCTAGGTATATGATTTTTTATATAAATAATTGTTACAAAATTGTAATAATTTATTATATTTATGTCCATTTCTCCCATTCTCAAATTTCAGTGTTGTAGTGGCTAGGACTTAGGAAATTTTATTTGCTCTAAAAGAATATAAAACAATGAATACGGAATTGACCTGTCAATGGATCTATGAATGAATTAATTATATTAGTCTTAATTCCTTATATATAGCGTTTCTAACACCTGATGAAAAAAATGTTTTTCTTTCTGCAAGCCTTTGCTATTGCTTATGAAAGTTTCATTTAATGCTAATTATAGATTGTTTTTCTGCTTTACAGTGCCCATTTATAAACAGATTACAAAATAATCTCTTCATTTATGTACCATAATTCATGTAGTTTTTAAAATAAGTTTATTTCTTAATAAATAAAAAAATAATCTCTTCATTATAAACCATAATTAAATATAAGTAATTATATTTTTTTAAATTAACATGTATCATTCTTTTTTATTTATCTATATATAAATTGAACTTTTCATGAAATCTTTTCCAATTCTTTTTTTTTTTTTTAAATATATACCAATATTTTTACATTTACTAATAAATTCTTGAATCTTATACAGTATTGGGTTTTTTTTTTTCATATGTCAAATGCATTGACCAGGAAATGAACCTAGGCCAGATTCTTGTAAGCAGCTATGCTAACTATTAGGCCACCAATACTTCAATTTCTTTAAATATAGATTTATCTTTTTCTATGCTATCCAAAAAAAAAGTTTTTTTAAATATAACATAAACCCAGATTTAGAAAACAAATCTATACATAACAGTGCATATTAAATATTATATGCTTTACATATAATGGTGCATGTATTTTATAGAATATTTTATAGAATTTTTATCTTTTACATTTGATTCAGAATACTTATTAATTGTACAACTATGCTTATTCATCATTAGTATATGACTTTTTGCTTAATTTTACGCTCTCAATTAATTTATTTACTTATTTATTTTTAAATTATTTAATATATAAATTTTAATTACTTTGAACTCCACTGAGCTTTTTGTGATTTTTAATGAGTTCATCACCGAATGATTTCATATTGTCACTATATATTTGATATTAAAGTAATTAGAATACAAATTTAATTTAATATTAAATAATCAAAATTAATGATGGTGATCAGCAGATGCAAACAATAGTATTTATTATATGATACTATACCTTGATAAACTACTATGAATCTGATTGAAACTGATTACAAGCTCTGTTAACGTTTTCCTATTTAAGCATAATAACAAAGTCAAATTCATTCAGCACAATACTCATCATCATATGATTTGATTAAATTTCTTTAATAATAATAATCAATCTTAGTTGTTTTCCTGGATTAACTAAATAATAATATTGGCTAATATAAATCAGTTTTATTTATATTGAAGATGAGAATGCTTCTACACTTTCTAGCTTCTGTATTTATTTATCTTTAGCAATTAAATTATCTTCAGTTTAGCATAATTTGGAAGCACTTTAAACTTTTTCCTTTACATTGGATGAACCACCATCAAATGTATAAGTAATCTGCATCGATGCAATCAAGTTTAGAATTGAATAAAGTTTGGATGTAATTAATGGTATAATAATTTTAAAGTAACATTTAAATGAAATAACTAATTATTGTGCAACATTTTTATACAAATACATTCAATCACTCTTATATGATGGATATATCTTCAAATACTTCAATTACCCTTGCATAGTTGCCTATTTACATATATCTTTGGTTGGGTTTAACACCTTATTTAACTCTCAATCTTTTTAAAATATACACACATACTGCAAAAAAATCATTTGCTAACCTTATATAAACATTTTATGAGATATCTTTTTATAATAAAAATTTGCATTGTTTAATATCTTATAGAAATATATTATTGGAAAATATACATATAAAAATAAAAATATTATAATAAAACAAAAAATCAATAACGTTTTAAAATTTAAAATATTTTATTTAATTATAATTTTAAATTAAGATCTTATCAAATTTAAGTAGCACTATCTGATATTCCTTCTGGTTTTTCATCTTTTTTTACTTTTACTTTACTGTGCATGTCTAATTTCAAGTAACACACGTTTATCAGTAAACAAGTGTGATGACAGAATAAGAAAAGTAAAAGAAGCTTGGTTCATAGTCAACCTCAAAAACAAGATAAATAAAAGAGAAAACAACATTCTATTATCACACAGATGAAATATTTAAATTAGCTAATTGACATAATGTGAATAATCAAAATAAATTATAAATAAAGCAACACCACTATGATTATAGTGCTCACCACTGAAAGTGCATTCAATTAAATAAAAGAAAGGAAAGAAATAAAACCCTCTTTGTAAAGCATACATATATATATATATACACCCTCTTTGTAAAGCATACATATATATATATATACACACATAAGCAAAAAAATTACATGTATATTTATTGTAATACACATATTTATTATAATGAGAACCAGAAATGGAAAGATGATAATTAATATTAAGTCTGAAGGCACTGAAGTCTTCCTTATTCAAATTATCTAAGCATATAAAGTTTTTTAAATAATGTTAAATTTCTTTATACCAGTCTTTTACGTTGATGACATTTGTTATTAAAACTAAGTTAGGAAAATTAATTGTAAGATAATCCCTTTTGTAAATTTTAAATAAACTTAGGCTTAATAACAAAATTCATCAACATAAAAACTGATACAAAGAAATATGATAATAAAATAAACAACAACACTTCCTAATGAAATTTGTTTTTTTTTTTAAGAAAAAAATTATAAATCTAATTCTAAAATTCTACACATATTGCTATGATTCCACAACAGTTTAACATATTATAAAACTCAATAGTAACATTGGCAATAAAGATGATAATTATCACATGATCATTATTTCTTATGCTTGCTCTTAACTGTTATTAAAACAGGCAAAACTCTCTATACGTATTGCCACTCAGTGCAAGCTAGAGTAATCAATGGATGCCAGAAGGCTTGTGCATAAAATCCCCAGCAGGCATGGGGATTTTATGCACAAGTTTTCTGGCATCCATTGATTACTCTGGCTTGCATTGAGTGGCAATACATATAGACAGTTTTGCCTGTCTTAAAGATAATAATTCAGTTAAAGAGTTAGAAATTGTTATTTAATAATAATTAGGGCTAACAAAATACATTAAATTTTAATTTCATCACCTTTTAAATTTTAAAAAAAACTAAAACACTTTCCTATTTCAAACTCGGTTGATTTAAAAAAAATAAAAACAAAATGTAGTTAATAATGTATATAAAATTGTGCAGCATGGAGATGTTTATGAAGACAAATATTAAATCATTTTTTTAATACTCTAATATAGTCCCCATGGCCAAACTATGGCTTGTGAGCCACATGTTGCTTTCTAGTGGCTCTGACAAAACTTTTGAAATAAAATATTGATAAAATTTATATTAGTATAATATATTTACATTTTATTTTTAAACCATACATTATTTTTTTGTAATTAATTTTTTTTTTAATAATTGTTTACTTTGTCAATTTCATTACTTTTATTGTTACTGTTTCCTGGAAATATAGTACATTGTTTGACCTTATCTAAAAATTATAAATCAAGTGTTTGCTTCTATTGGATATATTAAATATTTAATCGTGACTCTTGAATATATCTCAATTTTAACATATCACTCTTGTAGACATGATGTTTGACCACTCTTGTAATATAGGTTATTTAAATTTTACTATCCTATATATTAGTAGTCATTGACATATTCTATATCATATTCACTTCAAATTTAATATCAGATATTCATTCACTCATTCTATTCAATGCTCTTATTTAATATCATATTTTATTAATGTGAGTAAATATGGAGCTATTCCCTATAACCACTTCATATTATCTCTTAATAATCATTTTTATTTATGAACAAAGTAAAGAATAATAAATTTACAAATTAATTTTGATATTGAATACATCTTCAAAAAAAAAAAAACTATTGTATTATAAAAACGAAACATAATTGATATAATTTTTAATACCAAAAGGTTTTAGAATGAATATATAAAAAAGTCTATGTGGAATAACTATTTAATAAATATAAATTTTCAGAGGAAATTTGTTTAAGTCATAGCAAGCTATTTTTATTTTCATTTCAGTTCTCTGTTCAAGTAAATATAATTGGCTTTTTTTGGAAAAGCAAAAACCTTCTGCAAATTTCAGTTTTAGTTTCTATAACTAATATAAATTATTATTTTTAAAACAACTTTTTTTTTAGTATGAGGCAATAAAATAGTTGGTATTTTTTTTAAATAATCTTTCAAATAGTCAAGACTTATATTTCAATCACATGATTTTTTTTCTTTTCTTTTTACCAAACCTACTGAATAAATTTGTATGAATTAGATTCAATGTTTGCAAATAAAATAAAATTAAGTTAAATAAGAATGTTTGGAATATTATTATAAGTAGTATTTTTTTTATTAATAAAATTTTATTCATAATGAAAAAAGACAATTATTGGCATTAAACCTTTATTTAGTATTTTATTTTTTAAATGAAAATAATATTAGTAATTAATAACACACACACAATATGTCAGTATATATAGATGTGTGTGCGATTGTTATAAAAATAACATCAATGTACCAGAAACTGTAGATACATTTATGCAGAATCCATTTTACTGACAAATGAGCTGAAATTTTTATTTTTGAAGTTTGTGATTATGAACATTTTGAAACTCAGTTGAAATCAGAGCAATCAAATCTACATGGTGTCAAGGAAACTGCATCACTAAAGGCAAAAAAAACTATCAATTTAATGTAAATATTTATGAATTAAAGTATTATAATAGTCTAAATAAAAATAAAATTAACTCTAAAATATTAATATCACTTATATTATTATTTTTTATAATCATTCCAACACACACACACACATATATATATATATGCATACATTCTCATTATTTAAGTAATACTTTGGGTACAATTGCAGTTTGTAATATTATAATTGACTATTTATTAGTCTGCATTCAGAATAGATTATATTTACCTGTTTAAAGAGTTTTGTTTAAAATTCTTTGTATTAATAATTTCAATCTCTGTGGTCATGTTGCAATCTTTAGTGTCTATATAAATATATTAGACCATTAATAAAGGTGGGATTCCACCTTTATTGTTGAAAGGAGATTGCCTTGACAACAGTTTGAAATTCTTGATTGTTATCTATATTGGGATTGTCTAAGTGTTAACTGGTTTTAATGATTATTTACAAATTCATTTAGCCTCAAGAATCATTACATTTATTATTTAAATAATACTTTTGGTGCAATTTGAAATTTATAATTATAGTTTGTAATGGTATAATTGACTATTTATTAGTCTGCATTCAAAATAGGTTATGTTTACTTGTTTAATGAGGTTTATTTAAACTTCTTTGTATCAATAATTTAATCTCTATGGCTAAGTTGCAATCTTTAGTGTCTATATAAGTATATTAGATCATTAATAAAAAGTGGGTTTCCACCTTTATTGTTAAAAAAGGTTGCCTTGACAACAGTTTGAAATTGTTGGGCGTCATTGATATTGAGAGTGTCTAAGTGTTGACTGGTTTTTAATAAAAATACATATAATAAATCACAGTCAACATTAAACAGTAAATAAATTATTGGAACATCATTTTAATTATTGTAATGTAATTTTTATCAATTGTAGAAAATTGTATGCAAGTGATAAGGTTTACTTTATAGTAATTGATAACATGCTTTTGTAATTTATTTATTACTTGATGATTTAAAAGTTATTATGGCAAAATGGTTTAGTACTCACATTTGTTTTTGTGTATATTATGTGTCTATGTTCATCTAATTCTCTTTTTATATGATAGATTCATTCTCAAAAATTATGTGTAAAATAAATTCATATAAAAACACATTGTATTTATGAAAAATAAAGAGATTGGTTCTGGACCTAAGAAATCAATGAAAATAATTAAATAAACTATATAAATTTTTTTATTAAAAGGTTATACTTTTTGTCTGCTATCAAATTTTACTTCATACACATTAAGCATAAATAAAAAATGAATTACAGGAACATAAATTTTATTTGAAAAATAAAAAATATTAAAAGTGATAACACTTACAATAAAATACTCATTGGTTTCTCTATGTAATTCATTAAACCTAAAAAGTTCAAAGCTTATCATAAAAAAAAAAATGAAATAAAGATTATTAATGTAATTTATTGAAATTTATTACTTTATTTCATTTAACTTCTTAATTTTTTTTAATTTAATAACTAACATATTTGAAAAGAGAAATTGTAGGCCCCCAGAACTATACATTTATCAAAAATATGGGTGACATCTTGCTTATATGTAAAATAGAAAAGTACCCAAAAATTTATTCATTCTCGTTGTCTGACAATAAATACATATGTTTGCACATGATTGGAATACCATTGCTATTATTAGAACTTACAATGTATAACTTACCATCTATTGATTTTTGGAAAAATTAATAAATATACATTTAAACAAATTAATTAAATTTAAATTTTTTTAACATCAGTACTAACAAGAAATTTTTTTAAAAAAATCAAATGTCAAAATGCAAACCAAGCATCAATACTAAGAAGGTACTTCCCTTTTGAAACAAAATGATAAAAAAGTTACAATGTAGGAAACCAAATTATTTCATTTACAGGAATATTGCCCTAAAAGGGATTTTTGTTTTTAAAGTAATGAGAAGTAAAGAAACAAATTTTTCTTTTTAAATTAAATGATAATAACAGACATATTATTTTAGTTTTGTGATATAATCATGATGAACTTGATCTCAGAAACAAAATCTGCAAATGAATATTGAACTAAAAAGACTTATAATTTTCTAAAAAGGAAAATAAATTGTTTTATATTACTTACATGAAATTATTTAGAATTAAAAAAAAATGTTTTAAAAGCAAGTTAAGACAATCTAAGAATTATTTTGAAAAAGTAAAATGACTTTTTTAAGCCTTCCAGATAATATGTCCGCTTTTTCATTCCAATCACAAATTTATTACAGCAGCTGTAATCCCAAAGTACCATTTTTTAAAAACTTATGTTATTTCAAAATCATGCAATAAAATTTCATGCAAAAAGAGAATTAGGTGTATACACACACACACAATGTATATTATGTAAAATAACAATTGTAAAATTTAATTAAGTTTGAATAGTTATGTGATATTCTATTCACTTTAAAGTATATTTAAAGCATTTTTTTAAAACTGTGATTAATCATTCATTTATCAGACATTTTTATCATTCTGTGCTATTGAATATTTTATTTTATAATGCTAAAATCTTTTGATACAGAGGACTTATATTCATTGAATATATAATTTATATAGCAAATCTTAATTTTATATTTGAATATTATTCATAGTTTAGTTTAAAATATATGCACATCACATGTGTTTATTGATATTCTGATACCATATTACAAAGCATCATATACAAAAGACTTTAGTTATAAAGCAAAATATATATTGTATCAAAATGAATTCAGGAAACATTTTAAATACCAAATTTGTGTCAAGTAAATTATAGATTCGATTTTAAGCTTCAAGCATTAATTGGAATAACCATTTATTTATGTATTATTACATATTGAGCCAGATTGAGAAAAACAGGACCTGGAGCAATGTATTAATGCAAGATAGGGGTCATTTACTCATGATAAAAATACTTAAACATTTAAAAAAAATTATCTTATTTGCAGAATGATTCTCTTCATTAAAGTTTTTATTTATTTTGAAAGAGAATTCGCTAAAAAAACATTCAAGAAAATAAAATATATTTTTTTGCATTATATGTATTTTATTTTGTTTACTCAAACTAAAATTGCACAAATTAACATTTATAATTTATAAATAATTATTTATTTATGATTATTTATAAATTATAAATACAACTTTGTGCAATTTTTTTGATACAAAATAAAATCCATATAATGAAAAATATATTTTTTATTTCCTTGAATGTTTTATTGTGAATCTATTAATAAGATCAGTCTTTTTTGCAAATTCTGATTCAATAGATAAATTGCTAACAAAGAGAATCGTTTTTGACCTATGCTGATTTCACAATAACATGACCAGAATATTTTGAAATATTTAAGTATACACATTGCACATAGCTGAAAAATCAATATCACCATACAACCAATGCTTCTATAATTGTATTACTTTGACTTGATAGGACCGTTAAATTACAGAATTTTGGCAGAAAAAAAACTAAACAAAAGAAAACATAATAATGTTTAACAGTTTTGCAGAAAACATAGTTCATTCAGGCATGGGCCTTGGTAAATGTGGGATATAATTCATTTGTTAATTTTGCAAATTTATGTTAAATAATTTTACTCTTTTTAAATTTTTGGGTGAAGATTTGATGAGTCTTATTTCATAATTTAAAATCATTGCTCATATATATATATATATATATATATATATATATATATATATATATATATATATATATATATATATATATATATATATATATATATATATATATATATATATAAACCCTTTCCCAACACCTCTCCTACATTTCCTATCAACAAATAACAGGGGGCACCATTTCTATTGATCATAGAATAAACTACTAATCTGATCTCGCTTGAAATTATTAATGATACTCTTAAAATACTGTCCTACCTTAGCTTAGCTCAGTTGGGGGTTACAGAAATCTATAAGGTGTAAAATGTATACTAGATATGGAAGGAAACATTATGATTAATAGGAACAAAACGTCTATTAGGTTTTAAAATAAATAAATAATTGGAACTAGTAAAGTTATACCATTTAAATTGGCAAGTTATAGTCTGTACCCCATCTCCTCCCATCATCCACATGCATTGAACAATCTCTACTGTGTGATAAAATTAAAATAATAAAATAAATAAATATGTAATGCTGATCAACTATACTGTATGGTAAGTTAGAATTGAATACATGATAAAATAAAATACTATTTAACCTTTATTATACAGTAATTATAATAAGCAACTGAATTAATGTTTACTCTAAAATAATAAGGGAATATCTCAGGGAATTAATTTATTGCATGGCTTAATTTTAAATCTATACTTTCCAACAACTACTAATTACTATTATAAAAGTAATGATATAAATTAAGCATTATTCTAATAAAAATGGTAGTTAGATAATGAAAGAAATAGGGTGCATTTTGATTTCAATTCATCATCTAAATAATAACTGAATGATAAAATTTTCAGAGTCATTAAACAATCAAACATTTCCTATAGTGTTTGGATCAAGAAAAGCAATATCATCAGATCTGAATATATTCATCATTAAATTATGGAATAGTGCAATCATATCATATTGGATATACATAAGTGTGTATGCATGTGTGGAAATATAGAACACGAATGCATGTCAAAGAAAAATTCTGAACACAGCTTTAAATAAATAAAACATTTATTATAAGATAATTTAAATAAACATTTGGTTTGATAATATATAAAGTGTATGAGCACAGACTTTCACATCACCCACCACTCACCACTCTATGTCTTATCACTGATACACATGAACACATATATGTTGAAAAGATAAATAATCACCAATATACGTATTTCATGCTAAGACAGCAATCATCAGTTGGTCCAGATTACCATCTCTACACATATTTGCAATATGTGCTCAGATATATATTAAGATATCAAATCTTCACACTTTAATGGACAGGCTTCAAACCACTCCACACTTCAACTCTTTAACCGTCCATCCAATCGAAAATCTGATGATGGAACACTCAAAGACTACCCTGAGGCCTAGATTCTTGTCATACCCATGTTGATCTAAAGTCAATCTGACCCCTCATGTACAGAACATAATCCATTTAATACATATACAAAGGATGGGCAGACATCTCTACTATGTAATAACTGAAATACAGGCTTATTATATACCTATATCAATATATGTAATATATAGGATGTATGCGCACAGACTTTCACATGACCCACCACTCACCACTCTATCTCATATCACTGATACACTTGAACACATATCTGTTGAAAAGATAAATAATCACCAATATATGTATTTCATGCTAAATCAGCAATCATCAGTTGGTCCAGATTATCATCTCTATGCATATATGCAATAAGTGCTCAGATATATATTAAGATAGCAAATCTTCTCACTTTAATGGAACAGGCTTCAATCCACTCTTCAACTCTTCAACCATCCATCCAATTAAAAATTTGATGATGGAATGCTCAAAGACCACCCTGAGGCTGAGATTCTTGTCATACCCATGTTGACTTAAAGTCAATCTGACTCTTCATGTACAGGACATAATCCACTTAATACATATACAAAGGATTTGGTGTTATAGTTTATGCATATACATGTTTTTGGATAATTCTAACATTAATGATTAAATAGTCCACATAAAAATAACATACTAATAAGCTTTCTGGGTTTTATTTTAATATATTCCAGCTATCAATCCATTTTGATAAGCCTATGAAAGGAAACATTATAATACCAGTACAAAAATAATGAACTTGAAACTAAACTTCTGGATATTTTTACTTATAAAATATACATAAGCTATCAGTCAATTCTGATACCTCTGACACAGAAAGATTATAATGCTATACTAAGATAACTAAGCATGAAATTAACTTCTTGGTATTTTACTTCAAATACACTTCCAAATAATATTAGAGGGGTTTAAATCTATGAGTAAGAGGTCAAGCTATCATTCACAAATCAAATAAGTAATTCTATTAATTAGCTATACTTTCCTTTCTTTTGCTTGCTCATTCAAATGAGAATGAAACATTATGAGAGTTGATGGTATAAGACCTAAATAATTAATGTGATATGATTTAAAACAATAATTAAAGTTACACATTAATGATAGATTTTTCCATACCTTCTGAATTAATAATATTTTATCATGCATCTGAATTATGCTATCTGTTATAAAATAATTAATATACTTAAATCCAATCAGTTTACTTATGAAATTGGGATATATGTCATAATATGGATGATGACAATGGCCAACCAAGCTTCAACACTAATTCTACTTCAGCTGTTCTGTGAGAAAAATCAATTCTACCTTTATTTTTTTTTTTTATCAGCAAACTATCTTACACTTGCCTATAAATAAATGATGGGAAAACATTCCACAGAATATATGATGGATAAAAAGACTTTCATAACTCTAATCATTTAAATAACAATATGCAGTGACTCTCTAGCCTAATCTCTGAGGCTTTAAACAAACTGGCATGGACATGGTCTCATCACCAAAAAAATAAAGAAAATACACTACTTGGCTTCACATACTATAATTCATAAAATACAACTACTTAATCTGAAGGATATAATCCACTCCTAACAAATATTTCAACAATCTAAGAGAGAACTCTCTCAATCCCTGACAATATATAATCCACTCATGGCAAATATTCAAATAAATTAAGGGAGAGTTATTTTAATCCTTGACAATATAACATATAACATAAATAATTTTATTCTGCATAGCCACTAAATACATTTCAATCTAAGCATAATAAAAAAATAATAAATTCATACTTAAATAAATCTCTAAACTTTCCACTTCTTTTTGGCACATTTCATCATCTGAAATCAATGGGAATCAAATTATTTCTACTTTCAATTCAAACATTATTATAATTAGATCAAAGAACAGACACATATATAAACATAATAATGCATAAACAATTTCAAACCCATTTGATAAAGAAATACTGTAACAACATTAATTAATAAATTGTAAAAGTAATAATGAATAAATCTCTCATATTTTAACTTGGAAATATAATAATTATTATTAACTAAGCAAGACTAGAAAAGCAAAGATGAAATAATTCTTTAGTGTATTTGGCATTAATATAAAATGAAAATAAAAAGTTTGGTTTGGGATAAACAACAAATCTTTAAATTTTGAGTAAAATGATTATGAAGAAATAATTATTTTATAACTTTTTAAAAATGCAAAGATAAACAATAAATTTTATATAATGATCTCTTTTCAAAGAACTCCTACATAGCAAAAAGATATTTCTATTTCTAGCACATGTTAGTATAGAAACACAGGTATATAATAAAAACTATATTAAAATAATACTTATCTCTCCATATTATACCTTTGTGAGATATTCTTGAAGAGATAAATGATCAAATAATAAAAAAAAATCATAAGATAAATTTTTAAATCTTCTATCTATCAAATGCTAACAAAATAATAATAATCATTAAAGTTTTTTTTTTTTTAGCTGGAGTGAAAAGTTCATTTACAATCTGTAGATGACATATCTTAGTCATGTACTAAATGATGATGATCATTGGTATAATTATAAATATGGATAAACATATAACAATTTCCTACAGAGAGGTAAATAATCTTAATTAGATTCAATTGGATAGCATTTCAAAGTTTTCAGCAATAGCTAATGAAACTTCTGGCAATATAACACATAAAATCTTCATTGTGGTAACAAATATATAATACTGCATAAATTGAACAATAATTTATTATCTAATTCATTTGACATGTTTAAGCGTTTTTTCCAAATTTTCAAAAGTCATTCATCAAGCAAGTAACTAATCAGTTTATAAATCCATTTAAATTCACATGAGTTTATTAATAATATATTTTAATAAAAAAATCAAATGCAAATGAGGAGAACAATAAATTAAAAGAAATTCATATCCAGTTTCATGCTCTTCTACCCATTCATTTATCAGAACATTTAGAGATAAGTCAAAAATTCATTAATTATATGTCACTCACTTTTGTTTTTTATTTCCAGATACAAAATGATTAGGTATATATTTTATTAATAATAATAATAATAATAATAATAAAAAAAACAGGTTATAATAAATTATCTGCACACATCATTCTGTTTAAACTTTATTCCTTTATAGTTAGCAAAAATTATTAACAAAGAGTCTCTGAAGTGTTTAATGAAAAAGTTCAGCATAAATTTTTCATAATAACAACAATACAATTCATACATTCCAGTTATTTCTTTAGTGTTAAAGATTAAATCTAAGTAAATCAAACTTATAATGTAGACACACATTTCAATTATTTCTTTAACATTAGAAATAAGATTTAGGCAAAATAGATTTGAAATATAAACACGTTCTTTAATATTAGAAATTAAGGTTAAATAAATTTATAATATAGGCACACATATGCATCTCAAATGATGATTTTATAATTTAAACTAGCCAGTTAAAAGCAAGGAAGTTGTATTTTATTTTACCATTGTCTACATCTGCATATTACTTTCTTATTTTTCCCAGTAAATTTTCTGAGCTGTTTTCATCCAGAAAATCAATAATAATTTTTACTTTCAAGCTTCGACCATGGAAGAACTAACTTGTAAAAATGAAATTATACTAATAAAAACTTTTTATAAAGAGAGAATTGTTGAAATCAGAGAAGCAAAGTAAAAGTTTTCCACTTTATACCAGATTAGTACCCAATCATCTGTTCTCCCATCAATCCAAGGTAAAAGTTCAACTCTACAAAAAAAATTGCTCCTCCCATTGCACTGGCTTAATTAGTTACAGAATATGCAAGAATCTTTCTATCTTGAAAAAGAAAGAAAGAAAAAATTATTTTGTCTTTAAAAAAAATTAAATAAATTGAATCAAGAATAAAATATTTTACATTTCTAAAGTAACAAAATAAAAACTAATGATAATTATTTTAGCAAATAAAATATTTGATAATGTATTTGCTGTTTGATAATTTACTGGTCCAGTGATCCATTGATTCATTTAAAATGTAACTAAGCTGGTTATCCAAGCTATGGATATAAAACTAAATGTTTTTGCTATGAGACATGATATTTGGTGATTTAATGAAGTACATAAATAAATAAAGTAGAATGATGACACAAGCATACATGCACATCTTTAAATGTTGTACTACAGGTACTAAACTGATTTGACTAAAAAGAAAATTTCTATGATGATGAGCCAAACATATTACATTATTTATACTATGGATTGAAATATTAAAAGCAAATAAGCTAGGAAATTATCTAAACAAATATCAGTAATGTTCTGT
Source organism: Epiperipatus broadwayi (assembly GCA_028023455.1). Taxonomy (NCBI): domain Eukaryota; kingdom Metazoa; phylum Onychophora; class Udeonychophora; order Euonychophora; family Peripatidae; genus Epiperipatus; species Epiperipatus broadwayi. The sequence goes on from JAQFVV010006199.1 coordinate 139,417, forward strand.
AGACAAAACAAACTTCGATCAACTTAAACTAAAATGACAATTTTTATGACAAGTCACCCTCTCTAACATTAATTACTGACTAAAAAAAATATTAAACATCTCAAAACCTTCAAATTATATCTGAAAATGCTTTTAAACATAGTTTTAGGTTATTAATAAAAAAAAAAATTTAATTTCAGATTTTTTTTTTTAGTAAGATGCTATAAGCTCTTACTGAAACAGTGCTAAATATTTACAACCAATATTTCTGGTGCCTATCCAGAAGGTTACTATATATATATATGTGTGTGTGTGTGTGTGTGTGTATGTTTGTGATATGTTAATGCATGTGGGAGGAAACTAAATTTTAGATTTTTTGCTGAATCCTATGTGTAAATGTAAGATTGTTTATAGGTGGATCTAAGAATTTAAATTTATATCTATGAAGTAAGGTAACAAAATTTACTCATGAGCAACTTACTTAGCTAATTAGTTATTGATGACTAAATATGTATCCAGCTATTTTTAGTTGATGGGTAAAGATCTTAGATCAGTCATAAAATATTAAGTAGCAGTCATACATATAGATTTTACTATTGATAGGGAAAAGGTGTTTTATATTCCCAAAGTAACTTTCAAATTTTATTAATCCTTGCTATCTAAAAACAGATTTTGGTATTGAGTTCAAATTATGTTCACAATTAAAAAAACTGGAAGAACAGACAGTTAATAAACATTATCACCCTTTAGTCCATACATAAAAGTATAAAAAACAGAGTGAAATTTGGAGAAATAAAAAAACAAATAATAATCACATGATTTTTTATTCTTTCCTTTTTTTAAAAAGTAGATCATGCATATTTATTTGTTTAATGGCGATCAAGCATATAAATTTATTTTCTCTTCAATTAAGACGTTAAAATTTATCACTTCATACTAATTGTAAATTTTTTAAAAATTATGAAATGAACATGAAAATTAATAAGCAATAATATTTTTAATTTATATATAAATAAATATTTTCGGTTTTCCTGAATATGTTTTAGTTTATAGCATGTTAGTTCTCATTTGTCATTGTCTGAATTGGTAACAGTTAGTTTTGCTATAGATGACAGTAAGGAAAAAAGATTGCTAGAGATCATCTGCTAATGTTATTAGAAACAATAATAAAAAACATAGCAGATTACTAACAAAATGATAAATACCTGCAGATTGTCTTATGTTTCCACCACTGCTGTTAAAATATCTATATTATCGAGCTGATAAGCATCCATTGTAACCAAAAATCTTTATTAACATTTTGCAGTCTTAAAATAGTTTACATTAACTGCAAATAATCAATAAATTGTGTCCAACCAGAATTACTTTTTGATGCCTTGTAGTATAAAAGGATGATTTATCAAAGGTTAGCTACTTTTCTGACTTCTCTCTTTGTTCTTTTACTTTACAGTCTTTCATCATTTAAAGAGTTTAATAATCAAAATATTCTTAGACCATTGATCCTCTTTCTACATTAACTATAACACTTTGATTCCAATCTTTTATTTTATTGTTTGTGTATAAATTTGTAGTGTGAAAAAGTGGTGTCAGATTTAGTAGTTAAAAGATTTTTAGTTATAATTTTGATTAATTGTAATTTTTGATAAAAAGTATAATCACAATATACCATTTAAAAACTGGAGTTTTAATGAAGTGAAAAATCTTGTAGAAATATTAAAAATTCCTAACTTGTAAATTGGTTTGTTTGATGACATAAAAATGATGATAAATAATTGTAAAATCACTAATGTTAATGGTGGGAAAAGGAGTTCATCACAAGTAAAGGAAATAGTTTTTACTTTTTTCTTTAAATATAGATACCCAAAATGTGCAAATTATATTTGATGTGAACTTTTTAAAGACTTGATCAAAGAATAGCAATTGTAACTAAAGAACTGTTGCCATTTGAGAATGATATAATTATTATTAATAAAATCCATCTTATAGATACCTAGGGTTTGGTACAGAGATATAGTAGAATCTGAGTTTGTTCCAAGATTCAGGATTTCATTTCACTCTTTTTAATGTTCAAACTCCCTATGAAATTCTGAACAATAAACCATTTTATTAATATTGTCTAAGATTTTGGAAGAATAGATCATTGAATAAAAGTAAGCTTATATTTGTTGTATAACTTTGGAGTTGCTCAAATCTATAACATTATGAAATGTATGGAAGAGTTCTACAAGGAATTATATAGTAATAAAGAGCAAAAAGCCAAAGTATCCCTTATACAGCTTCTGGATTGTCTAGTATTCTAAATACAAAAATGATACATGCAATTAAATCTATAAAGAAAGAGGAAAGCTCCAAATGATAATGGATGATATCTTAAAGAATCAGATGAATAATTAAAAAATTAGGTAGATTCCAAATGTCTAAATGATAAAGATGTACAATAATTGGATCAACACTTCTGTAATATTTTTATATTAGAAATTACAGATCTTTTAGTCTTTCATCTGTTTTATACAAAATTTTTATCAAAGATAATTACAACTAGTCTTCAGTTAACTTTAAAGTTTAATCAATAAAAAAAAAGTTAGTTTTAAAAGTGGTTTTAACATAATGGATCACACTCACGTATTGAATGAAGTTATACAAAAGATTAATGAATATGAGTTGTTATTCTGCTTTAAATTTGTAGATTACTAAAAAGCATTCGAATTCTATAAGCATTTCTACAGTAATTGAAGTATTAGAACATCAAGATATAGATTCAGGATACTGTCTTATTCTGAAGAGTATTTATTAAAATGCATTAGCAATGATTAGATTACATAGTGATACTAAAAAGATTAACATATAGGTGACAGGATCATTCCATATCTAGTAAACCTTTTGACAGTAATTTATTTTATGGAATTAAAAAATGTAACTAAGGAAGTAGATAATATTCCAGAGATTTATCAAGAGTTATCAGATGAAAGTAAGAAAATAGAAACTAAAGATAAATACTAAAATGAACTGAAGTAATGTTCAAAGGATTTTTTCAAAAGAAAAAAATAAATGTTGCTAATGATGAATTAGAAGTTAATAAATAATTACAGATACTTAAACAAGATTATTAATACTAAATTAATCATAGAATTAAATTTGGTCAGAATTCTTTTGGTAAAAATAACAATATTAAAAGGAAATATATCTATGTTTGTCTGAATGCTTGTTATGATTACATTTTGGTATTAATTATATGTTGGACTATTTCCTTAATCTAGTATTAAATAAAATTAATGTCATTAAAAAAATTGAAACTAACTTTACAAATACATTCAATTGTTAATAACAGCATATAGATTAATATATATATAACACACTGTTTCATGTAGTATTATTCTTCTATCTTTTTCAGATGTTGCTGGCCTGGTCAATGACAATAGTAGCATGACAATCGAACTTGGTTTTTAGAATCATAAATATTGAGCTTAAGATAACATTCTAACCAACTACGCAACTCAGACATGATAATAATAATAAGAGCAAATTTCAATTCAATTAAAATATTTCAATAACTTAATTTGGTTTATTTATCCAAGTATCACATATTTATTAGCACTATCATATTCTATCTTCACATATAAGTATTTGGTGATTTATTTGCAAAGGTATTAAATGAATAAAAATCAACATTACCTTGTAAATTTAAATTTAAACCAATTCAAATAAAACTACAGAAATGTTTTAGTTAATTTGAATTCACTCTTGTTCATTTCATTATCTAATCTACTGATCTACATATTTCTTCAAAATCTTAAATATAAAAATAATTAGGGATCACTCCACTACACATTCATGGGATAAATTTAAACATATGCAGTGGAGTCATCTCTAATTATTATTACAGATTGGAAACCTAGCATTATATAAATAAATAACTCATTATATATGTTTAAAATTTTAGATAGTAAAATAGAAATTGATTCAGTTTTCATCTGACAATGGAGATTTTAATATTAAGAGACATTGCATTTTCATAGAAAGAGCTTTAGTTTTATTTCTCCAAGTAATACATATTTTTCATGTTATAATACATATTTGATATTAATAAACACATTAAAATAAGTAAAAATTATCTCTCTATTGTATATTTAAATGTATTGCAGTTAAAGTAAAGCTAGTAGTAATACTTGAGTTGATCAGAAATTATCCTTTGTTATTATCTTTGTTTAATCTACTTGACTATATTATAAGATCTTACATGGCAAGATGATAATTGATTCATTTGTCATCTGAGTGATAGATATTAGGTTTTGCATGTACATAGCAATATGTCAGCACTTTAATATTCTATATATTATAGCAATTGTGATGTTTTTTTAATTGAAAAAATATATTTCTTTAAACTAGTATTATAAAAAAAATAGATTTCCACATGAGTTTTCAAAGAGAAAATTATCTTTACTCTATAATTGTTCCAGAAATTTGCATAATAGTTTGGGATTTTGTGTATTTGTTTTTACATTACATAACATTTTACATTTGGTTTATCAAACCTAACTACTATTTATTATTTGAGATCTTGTAATGATCAATTCTTCTTTCATTTTTTAACTTTCATGTGAATCCAAATTTGACTTCTCTACTGTCTAAAAATTAGTTGATTTAATATGAAAGTGAAAAGAAATATTGTTTTTCATGTTATAGACTCTAAATTAAGTTTGTAAAAAAATTGACCCCTATGAATGCATCAGAAAATTCAGTTTTATAGCTATGTATCAAGAAATTAAATAAAAAAGATACTTTATGCTGATTATTATTAGAGTTTAAAAACATTACACTATATAAAATAAATGTCTTATTTACATATGTTTAATTTCAATTAAGAATGACATATCATAAATTTTAGTAAATTTTGCAAGCATCATTCATTCAGGCATAGTAACAGTAATTTAAAGTGATTGTTTAATATCTTCATGCTCTTATTTCCAAATACTTAAGATTTGCCCATACTTAAATGTTTGAGTTGAAAGGATAGATGGATTCATTCTATCTTTTCACAAAGACTTTATCTTGTGTTTGGAAAGTGAGAGTATTTATTTATAGTTAAATTCCACAAAGTGCATGTGCATTAGTTTAATGCTGATTATTTTTACAGTTTAAAAACATTGTGCTATATAAAATAAATGTCTTATTTAAATTAAAGTTGTAAATATTAATTCTTATTAAGCACAATGTTAGCACGTAATACTTAAATAAGGCTATAACCTTAGTACATGTGCCTTGAGTGCTTAATTTATTACAAGAGACCTCTATAAATCTAAATGCAAGATTCAACTTTAGTAAATTTATTTAGTGTAAAAGTTCATTTCAGTAAGTAATAATATTCATCCAGTAAAAGACAATCAAGAAAATACCATATCCATCGAAGCTTTCATATAAGTAGTTTAGTAACTCAGATGCTTACAAAAATAAATATTTATATAATTTCCAGAATTTTCTGGAATATTTTTTAATTGTGGAAGAATACTTTAAGAATACTCTTTTCATTTCACTTAAAGATTTTAACTTTGTTAGGATTTGAAAGTGTGTGAGACAGCATTTAGCTTGTAATTATATATTAGAATATTTCCATTATCTAGAATTAATTGTTAAATATCTTCAAAAAAATTTGAACTTTATTTAAACTTTTCAAATACATTTGACTGTTAGTAATATCATAAGATTAGTTTTAATAAAGTTTAAATTTTTCTAAAGACATTTAGCAGTTAGTTTTAGATAACGGAAATAGTCCAAATAATTATAAATTAAGTCAGTGTGACATTTAAAGCCCTCATTCTTTAGGGTAGTTATTTTTTTCTAATTAATTCATGATTGATTTCTGGAGCAACAATAGTTTGTTTCTAGAATCCTACAACTTGACAGCATTCTTGCAATTAAACTCTCTCTGTTGCCTTGACAACAGTTCGAAATTGTTGATTGTTATTAATATTGGCATTGTCTAAGTGTTGACTGGCTTTTAATGATATATATATATTATTTTACATTATATCTTACTCTAACATTTCAGTTCTTTACTTTGTATTTCTTTGATAATTAGTATTAAATAAATAATACCTACAAAATTGGTGAGGATGGATGTAGCCTAAATGTAATTAATATATATATAAAACAAAAAACAAGTTAAAAACTTGCTAATGCTTGTATTTATGTCAACAGATGGCATTCTACCAAAAACACCATCAAGTATATGTTTACATAAATGTCAGAGCAAGCATTCACTATCTCTAACCCTAATTCCACTTTCAGATCATGATTTCAAGCTATTTGCTATCATCAGTGAAAGACAGGAATAAGAAACTAGATCTAAACACAAACTCTGAGCATTTATGAAACAGTTTCTATTCAGCTTGCAAGCATGAATCTTTTAGACACATAATGTCTTCACACTCAACATAGCAAACCAGATAGCTATATGGGTCTGATATCAGTTCAGCATCACCACATAGTAGAAGCCTCTGCAATATATATCATTGCTAGAAAGACATCAAACGTACATTTATGAAAAACAAAAAACAAATTAAAAACTTGCTAACGCTTGTATTTATGTCAACAGATGGTGTTCTACCAAAAACACTGTCAAGCATATGTTTACATAAATACAAGCGTTAGCAAGTTTTTAACTTGTTTTTTGTTTTTCATAAATGTACCTTTGATGTCTTTCTAGCAATGATATATATTGCAGAGGCTTCTACTATGTGGTGATGCTGAACTGATATCAGACCCATATAGCTATCTGGCTTGCTATGCTGAGTTTGAAGACATTACGTGTCTAAAAGATTCACGCTTGCAAGCTGAATAGAAACTGTTTCATAAACGCTCAGAGTTTGTGTTTAGTTTCTTATTCCTGTCTTTCACTGATGATAGCAAATAGCTTGAAATCATGATCTGAAAGTGGAATTAAAGTTAGAGATAGTGAATGCTTGCTCTGACGTTTATGTAAACATACGCTTGATGGTGTTTTTGGTAGAACGCCATCTGTTGACATAAATACAAGCGTTAGCAAGTTTTTAACTTGTTTTTTGTGTTTTTCATAAATGTACCTTTGATGTCTTTCTAGCAATGATATATATTGCAGAGGCTTCTACTATGTGGTGATGCTGAACTGATATCAAACCCATATAGCTATCTGGCTTGCTATGCTGAGTTTGAAGACATTACGTGTCTAAAAGATTCATGCTTGCAAGCTGAATAGAAACTGTTTCATAAACGCTCAAAGTTTGTGTTTAGATCTAGTTTCTTATTCCTGTCTTTCACTGATGATAGCAAATAGCTTGAAATCATGATCTGAAAGTGGAATTAAAGTTAGAGATAGTGAATACTTGCTCTGACGTTTATGTAAACATATGCTTGACGGTGTTTTTGGTAGAACGCCATCTGTTGACATATATATATATAATTTGGCAGAATAGATGTAACAGTTACATAGCAAATTAAAAAATCAAAAATTTGAAGTTATTTATGCTTTTAATTAGATTACATTAAAAATCCTACTACTAAAATTGTCTGAAATTTATGATAAAGGCATTTTGTTTGTAGTTACATATTGGGTTTTTTCCATCATTTAGTTGAATTGTCAAATGTTTTTTAGAAAAATTCAAACTTTATTTTTTTCTAAATAGATTCAACTATTAGTAATAACACACAGATTGGTATGAACCCAACATTTGGGGGGTTATTGTTCTTCTCTTTTCTTCAGGTGATTCTGGCCTGGAATTGAATCAGTATTTTTAAATTCGTGAATACAGAATTTAAGTTGATGCTCTAACCAATGAAACTTTATCGAAATAGCTTACTAGATAGAATACCATCTTAAATTCAGTAGACACATATTTAGAAGTGATCAGAGAAAAAAGAAAAATAATACCATTCAAAATGTTAGGATCGATGCCAATCTGTGTTATTACTAACAGTCGAACACATATATATATAAAATGTGAATTTTTAAAATAATATTTAAACATTTACCTAGATGATAAATAGTCCAACATATAATTACATTCATTAAAAATCAATATGGCATTTGATGCCTGCTTAATAAAACTCTCCATAAATTGTTCCAAAAATCATTATCACAAAATAGAAAACAAAGTTGGAGTATCACACATAACTCTTTAAACATTAATTTAAAATTTTCAACATTTTATATTTTTTCGTGACAGTAATAATACTATCTATCATACTTATCATATAAAAACTATATAATATAAATAATTTCAATGAACATTAGCAATTTTCAAATTTTGGTGCAAACTTGCAATTAACTAAGTCAATGTCTTGTTAAAATAATTAAAAGCAAAATATAAATGGCATTTTTATTCATGTTATTTATTTTACATTTTCTTGACAACAAAAGTCACATGCTTTTTCATTCTCTAAAAGTCAATTCATATCTTTTCTGTTAATCAATTACCTTTGACTATAAACAATTTATTAAAGTCCTCTTGTTAAAGTGGGTGACAATAATATTCTATGATAATTACTGAAAATATATAAAAAAAGTTTTTATAAATTAGAATAATAACAGTATCTTTTGAGATTATATGGTATGGCTTCTTGGGTCCATATATTCCTCCAAAAAAAATCAACAGAATAAAATTATAACATACTTCATCAAAATCTGTAGTATTTAGGTTTTTAAAATTATTAATTTTATTAAGCTAATTAATAACTTTATCCAAATCTAAATGAGTAAGTAGGATGCACAGATCATTTAACAGATGTGCTCTGAATTTTGTATCATCCCAGAAGCAATCAAAATATTTCAATGACTTATTAGAAATATTATCATTATCATATAAATGAGTGTTTTTCATTGAATTTTGATATTTTTTAGGTACATACATTATGTTTAATGCAACAAAAAGATCTAAAATGATCATGATCAGAGAATATCTGTATCTTGTTTGCATTTTGAATCCATCTACCATTTTAAGCCTTTTTATCAGCTATTAAAATTCTCTCTTCATATTCATTTTAATTTTTCTTTATAAAATTTATTAAATAGCCATATTTTTTGTGTTTATTAAGTCACTAATAATAGAATAATGTCAGCGAACCAATCAGAATTATCCTTTTTAGTGAATCCCAAAATAATCAAAGAATTGGTTAACATTTTTTGGTGATCCCAAGAATAAATTTCACATATTCCTTACTTTTTATATATATTTTAGTAACATAACAACTTGAAAATCTAAATTGTCAACCATAGAGTTTAATATCTGTTGAAATGTAGCATGAGTAGGAATTGCTTCACAAATAGTTTTTTTTATTTTTTATTAATACATGTGAAACACTATCTATTTTAAATTCATTTGTCATTTTAACCTTGATCTGTTCAACAATATGCATCTGTAAGTGTTTATATAACATCATTACTTCACTTTTTTATATATCTATAAAATGCCATTGTTTTAAGCATAAATACAGCTAAGCTTTTTATAGAATTGTTTCTGTATAACAAAATGTTTTTAGTAATTAATCCATGTGTAGTCCAAAATTCATTAATGTACCATTTAAGTTTGAAAAACCATTACCATTATTTGCAATAATTTTGGGTCAAAAAACTTTAAGATTTTTTAATGGTATTAATATAATAACTCTATTCACCAAGGTAAACCTGTTTTTTTCTATTTAATTTCTAAATTTAATGTAGGGACATAACTATTAATTTAGTGAAAATGTATCAATTTGCAAATCAGTTTTTTATATTATTTACTGCTACATCTTAAAAGTTTAAACATAAAGAGTATCAAATTATGCATCACTGTGCAGTTTCTTTTTAGTTGATAATTTTTTCTTTAAAAAAATAAAACTTGTAGCTATACATCTGTTCAGTTAAACTTTTTTTTTTTTTTGAAAGACAAGTTCATTATAATTATTTTCATAACTACAAGCACTGTTCTTCATTTAAGTATTCACATCAAACAAAGCTTACATATACCATATATTATTAAAGTGGAAGTCAACCTCTGATAATGTGCTATTTCTTAAATATTATAAATCTCTGTGCACTCACCCACCAGTAAGTGTTTAAAATGCTTAAGTAAATCACTTAAGTTTAGAGCATATTTGTATATATACCAACTCTTACTGACCATGCTTAAATCAGTGCTTTATAATAATAGATTTACATTTTTTATAAGTCATATAAGTCTAATTGTAGATGGTTAAAAATGAGACACTTTCTCCTGTGATAGATTAACTAAATTTGCACAATTCACTATTTGATTATAATATCAGGTACATAATAGAGTCAAGTCCTGATTTAAGCATGGTCAGTGGGGGTTGATGTATATACAAATATGCTTTAAACTTAAGTGATTCACTTAAGTTTTTAAACTCTTACTGGTGGGCAAGTGTGTGGAGATTTATAATATTTAAGAAATGGCACATTATTAGAGGTTGACTTTCGCTTTAATAATTTCAAATTTTTCAGCACATTATAATAATAGATATACCATATATCTATAATTAGAAAAAAGTATACTTTTACTTTCTGCTTACCCACCATTATAATTACTTCTACACTTTAATAGCCATAATTATATATCCAGAAGGCATAAGATATATAATTTTTAAATCACTGTTTTTAGTTTCTTTCACTTTTATGGTGGACAAGAAATTTTTAAATATGGTTGTCCAATAGATAATCATTTGCTAAATTAAAACTTCTACCCCAGAATTTTGCCTCACTGGAAAAATTAAATTGTATATCAGAAATCATTGTACTTTCAATAAAAACTATCAACAACATCTACTGATGTACAAATGTGTGATATATGCTTTTGATAAAAGATATTAGTATAAATAAGTCAGCCTTATACTAATACTATTCATTCAAGTCAATTGCTAGCAACACTATAGATAGATTTTTTTTCAGAGTATTCAGTTTTATCTTGGAACTTTTAATGCTTACGTTGGAATTTCCATTAAATTGATGAATAAATTAATATTTTCATCTTACTTTCAACTTTTATTACTATTATTTTTCAAATGAATTAGAATTTCTTAAGAATGGTTAAAACAAAACATTTTTAGTTTTTCTGATCAACCTGTTTCTAATATTTTATTTTAGAGATGAAATTAATACTCTTAAACATCTAACATCAAGCTTTGGCCTTTAATAGTATTCACACTAATAACCTAAAATTGAAAAAAAAGTCTTCATAGTGAGAGGGTAAGAGAAACCTATAGTTGTTATAGAATTGAGTATCTATTAAGGTTATAACCTTAAGACTATGCACCTGAAAAAATGACAGTAGGGACCTCTGCAAATCTAAAACACAAGATTTATTTAAAAGACAAGAGCAGCTGCAGAGGTCCCTACTGTCATTTTTTCAGGTGTATAGTCTTAAGGTTATAGCCTTAATATATATTACTTTACACAATGAGTATGTGCTTTATAAATATAATTATTACAACTGAGTATCATAAAAATATAGAAACTGTGGAAAACATATTTAACTCCATAATAAGTTAATCTGGGTTTGAAACCTTTAGAATTATCTAAAATTTTAAGTTATTAATTTGAATAGATTAAAGTGGTAAAACATAAATGCTAAATACAAAATTTATATTACTTCCAACTTTAAATATTAGTCTTCACTGATGAAAGCAAAAAGCATTCACTCTGGAGATGGGATTTTACAGCATTATATCATCTTATGTTCACAGTAGATGGCTCTAAAGAAGGAAAATGATAAGGTCTCTTGTCTTAATATTTATACATTTGTTTTGTTTTTTAAACTTATATATATATTTACAAACACAGAATTATATACAAAGTAATTTTTTTTTCCTAAATTTGATATTTCACATAAATCAAAATTAGTTAACTTTTGAATTTGAATTTTTTTCCTAAAAGCTCCAGGAATTAGTTTAATGTGATTTTGAAAGTCATTATGCTATAAATATTACTAATATTAGTATATTTTGCTTTTACATTATCTGTATTAATATCTATATAGTTTTCAAAAATACATCTTTACATTTTAAAATTCATTCTAAATCTGTCATTCCAGATCTCCATATTTTATAATTTATTAATAATTATTAATTCAAAAATATAAACATTACTACTATAATTGTTATTCTCTTTGACATAACCTTCATTTCACTTATCTGCAATTTAGCATAGTAGTAAAAGTATTAGATTCAGGATCTAAATGTTCCTGGATTAGTTCTCAGAAGAAAAAAGTTTTAAAAAATTCAATTTAGATAATCAAAGTAGAGTGTGGTGATCAACCTGTGACTTTAGTATTCAAATACTTGATGTCTCAAGCAACTGACTCTAATTACATCTTAGCTTTATATTTTTTACATTATTTGTAATAAGTAATAAATAACATCTCAATTTCTTTTATCCTTAAATTTTATATTTAATTCTATTTTTTTTAAACATTTTGACCCTTATGAAATAATCCCCTTCAATCAAAACTAGACAACAAATGAAATATATATACTTTTTAGGTAAAGCAATTAAGATTATATATATATATATATATATATATATATATATATATCTTAATTGCTATATATATACCATAATTTATATACAAATTATATGATTTGATCTTAAATTTAATGGAAGATGGTGGCATGAGAATAGTCAGAACATTTTAAAAGGAATGAAATTAATCTAAGACTAAAAAAGTTAAGTAATAAATATTAGTTATATTTCACCGTTACATACTTTTTCAAATTAGCATGAAACCAGTAATCAAGACAATTATATTTGCATATATTTACACACATATTTGATACACTTGAAATAATACATACAGTAGTTTGTGATTAATGTATATTTGATTTATATGAACAAATACTTATATGCAGCAATATAATTATGTAATATTTATGTGTACACATGGTTGAAGCATTATTAATTATTCAAAAGAGGAATTCCATTTAATTCCTAGATCTGTCCCTACAATCAACTGAAATTATAATAAAAGAAAAAGAAAAAAAATGTAAGAAAGGAAAAATAATAGATAGATTTTTATGCAGTAAATTATGCGTGATGGACAAAATAAATATCATTAAACAAAATCAAAAAGTCAATTAAAAATATTACATGCTTGATTGCTAAATGCAATTATATTTAGTATTTTATGCATTTTTTTTTAAAAAGGAAATCTTAAAAGAAAATATATATACACTGTTTTATTTATTTTAATTCCATAGCAGCATAAATTGGAAAACATGTAAAGATAATAAAAATAGCTGAACATTATTTGGAGATAATTTTAATGTGAATTAAGTATTAATTTGGCTTCTAAATTAAAAGTATAAACTAAAAGAAAAACATATCCTGATTTTGAATTAGAAAAGTGACAAAAATGATAAGGTAACATATATAAAACTGAATCAGGCAAGTTTTTTTAAATTAATTTTTCTGGATTTGTTTGTGTGATGATCATCAGAAAGTTAGTGAGTGTAAGCTAAAAGAAGAATGATTAGTCAAACATTAGGCCATAATAAGCTTGGAAGTGATACAACCGATAATCTGAAAAGCCATTTTTAACTATAAAAATTGTGGAGACTTAAGAACTTAATTTGAAAATAGCAAACATGGATTGTCATTGATGGATTCCCTATGTGCTGGGTGCTTATGAAATGTCACTTTGACCAGTGAAATTATGTGTTTTACAAATCCGTTGCCAGATAATAATCCTAAAAATAAAGAGAAGCTAGTCTCATTCACTTAAATGTCTCCGGATGACCAACAGAAGAGTGTTCATTAGAAGACAAAAAAAAATAAATAAAGAAGTCACTTCAAGAAAAGACTATCCATGAACTGACAAAATATCCCTGAAAAATAATTAACAAAATACGGGTAAACTACATCATTATATTATAATGCATATTATTTAATAAGGCTTTTTTTAATGTTAAAAAAATGTAAATATATATTTTTATTATTACTATATGACTCTATTTTTGTAAGTATGGAAATAATTTTTTTTTATGATAGAGATATTATTACCTACTTCCTTTAAATACTGAGAGATTTAGAAGTCTTAAAAATAATAATAATAATCATATAAACATAATGGAGTTGAAAATATTTTATTTCTTTACATGAAATTAGAATTTAATTATCTGATGACTCTTTAAATTTAATGTATTAATTATTTATTACTATTATTGGTAATAATGACTGAAATTGTTGAAAGTATCAATTCTAATTGTTTTATTTGTTATTAAATATATTGTCTTTTAAAAATCTTATGTTTTGTTTTCCCATTTATTTGTTCTAAGTAGTGTCACATATTAAATTAGTGTTTAAATAGAATATATATGTTATCCATGCGTAGTTAATTAAACCAGGAAATTAAAAATGATTTGCTAGTCGGTGAAATAGCAAAAGAATTAATTCTTTGGTAGGCTTTAAATCCAGTATCAAGAATAGCACTTTATTAACTTAAAATGGCATCCATGACAAAATAAATTTGTCAAAATAAAATAAAAGCTGTTCTTAAAGGGGTAAACTTTTTCTCAAAGCTTACAATAATTTATTCTTATTTAAAGAGGTTGAGATAATCACAAAACATAACTACTGTTTTTTTTTATAGAGAAATACAATTCGATAATCATTAATTAGTTAAAGAGAAGCTTAAGTTTGTCTTGGAGGGACAAATAAAGAATTATTTTACTTATATTAATTAAGTTATAAAACTGTAGAATAAAGAACTTAGTCTACCTCATTTCACTAATAACAATAAGACATTATTGCAAATTTTGACATGAGTTAAGAAAAATGGCATTTACTCACTATAACTCAAATCTTCTATAATATTTATTATAGGGAAGTAGTGAAGGTGAAACAATACCGAATTAGTTAAATGCTTAAATGATGAAAATTTTTTCTTTCTTGTTTTATTTTCTAGTTAAGAATAGGTAGAACTTATTTACCGACTTGAAAAATAAAATCTTAAATTACTATATATACTAGATAAGTTAAATAAAATCTTTGGCTGAAACCTGAAAAAATCCTCCAAATTTTACCCAGATTCTAATTCCCTTCATGGGCATAACAGGAATTAGATTACAGAATTATTTCTCGGTCAAATAGAATAAACATCAGTTTGCGTTGCACTTTTGAGTTTTATTTTTAAATAATAATCGTTTATAGTTTCCAGAATTATTAATGTAGTCTAAAAATAGAAAAAAAAAAAGCAAACTAATATTTCCTCATTGTACTAGATAAATTATAACGTTGCAAATATTATTTTTCAAAAATAAATAAAATATACTTTTTTTAAAAAAAAATTAGCATGTATATTTTATTTCAAAAGTCAGTTTGGTAGTAAAATGTTTTTTGCAAAAACTGTAATATTAATAAATTAGTTGGTTAATAAACCTTACCTATTAAAATAATTTACGTTTTTAGAAATAATGAATGGAAATAGGGGGGGGGGGAGACCCAAAAATAAATACAATTGGAGTTTCAAATAAATGAAGTGTTGGGAATTAGTGAATTAAATTCCTATAGGAAGTCTGTTCTCATCTGGGAAATAATGAAAACATATTTATATTATTATTTAAAATAATATCATTTGTAATTTTTTTAAATGCTTTTATATTTTTTATTCATCTTTGTATAATAAATTTAAATGTTTACTAATGCAAGTTCAAATTATTTTTTCTCTCTAATACTTTCGTTTTTTACTATTTTTTATTTATTTACGTAATCCCCCCTTCCCCCAGAAATACCACTTTTCTAAAGTATAATGTATTATTAAATTTATTTCTTTTGAATTTTTTCTTTTCAAATTCTTTAATATGATTAATGATATTGCGTTGGAGTAAATTTATAATCTTAAAAATTAAATTGTATAAAAACTAGAAAAAACAAATCGCCTTCAAATATATGCATTTAATAATCTTATTAAGAAAAAGTTTCAGCGAATCACAATCTTGTTTTAGATTTATATGTGCCTATTATCATTTTAGTTAGATTTAACTTATTATTTTATAATAATCTAAGTATTAATTTAGATTTTAAAACAAAACAAACAATAATCCTAAACATTGTGGATAAATAAGTCAATAAAAAAAGATTTACTTTATTTTATATATAAATAATTAAATCAATAAATAAAAGAAAAATAATAATAATTCGATTGTGCTTTTTATTAGTGAAATACTTTATACTGTGATTTCAAAACTAGCATTTTCAAGTCTTGATATAACTGATGGATTAATATTCAGAATGTTTTATTATGCTGATAATTATTTAGAAATGTAAAATTTTGATGGCAAAGAATAAATTATGCTGAGAAAATGGAAAGCAATTCTAACTACTACCAATGATGGTCAAGAATTATTTTTTGATCACAATATCCTACTGCATAATTACTTCAACCTATCTCCAAACATAAAATTAACGTTCATATATTTTGTTAATACAGTTTTCTACACTTATAAATCTATAAAGATTGCAAGTATGTTTACAATGTCAATTTCTGAGTTTTCATGTGAAAAAAGTTGAGAATGAAACTTTTCATATTGTATAATACATATTTTGTTGATTCTATAAATGTTTTTATGATAAGACATTATTATTAATAATTTATTTAAAAATAAAACTTATTTTTAAAATATTTCGTAATTACAGTAATTATAAATTTATTTAACGCACATTGATTACATTGATTAAGTAAGTAATATTTACTAAGGCAATAAACCTAAAGTTTGTGGTTAAGACCTGTAGAGGTTTCTACCTTCGCATTTTCAACTGCACATGCTTTAGGTTTATTGCCTTAGTAAATATTAATTGTAGTAATTGTATATGTGATAAAATTATCTTTATCAATTATATTTTACAGAGCTTATATGTCTTTTACAGTTTAGAGCAGTAATAGAATTGCTGACTCTGGAATGAGGATCTTAGGATTGATTCTCTTGCTGTCTTGTGTAAAATATCTTTTTATTATTATGCTGTATTATCTTTTTACACATTTTACTAAATAACTTTTCCTATTTTTAATAATGATACTTTTTTTAAATGTCATATTACCTTTATCCAAATTTTACTAAACAGTTTTTCCTTGGATGTGGATTCAGGTTTGTTTTCTAGCTAAAAACTCATAATTGATATAATTGATTCATAACTCTCGCTATAGTCCAAATTTAAAGAAAACAGAATGAGTAAAAAACATAATGTATAAAAAGATATTATTGTATATCAAAATATTTGATACTTAACAATTTTCATGATAATGATATTATTTAATGCAGATTACATTATTGGCAAAGTCTTAAAAATGTATCCAGTGGAACAAACCAAGAGTTTGATTTTTGTATAGTTATCAAACATAATCTATGAATAAACAAAATAAAGTACAAGGCATATTAATACCTAAAAATTTATTGAATAAGAAAATTTAAAATTTCTTCCCTTAAATAAATCCTGGCTAAATCCCTAATAATCAAACTATATAATAAAGTGTAATATAAGAATTAAAAAATCAAATAATAAAGTAGTGTAAATATTTTATTATTGAACAAAAACTATTTTGTTAATAGAAAATGTAAACAAGTTATTTGTGTGAGGTTCTGAATTAAAAGTAATTAATGGACATTTAAAATAAAAAAAGTATTTTAATAAATAGGTCCTAATGGAATGAAAAAGCCATGTTATTTAAAGTTGACCCTCATGGTCTTAATGAAATATAAAAGTTATATCAATAAACAATTTAAAGTTGTAATTAATATTTTATAAAGTGCATACTCACAATGACAATGTGAAAAATAAAAATATTGGACTATATATATATATAATAAATTATAGTTATTAATAGTTGAATAACACACACATAGAAAATTAAATAATAGTGTAAATATTTTATTATTGAAGGATTATAACTTTGTTAACTATTTTTAGCAAATTATTGACATGGCAATTAAAATTGATATAAATATTGTTAAAGAAATGTAAGAGCTACATCAGCTTTTACAACTATTGCACTTCAGAAAGAGACAAGCTAAATTCTCTTTTCTCCTCACTGTATGGGGCAAAGTTCACAGGGGAAATATTCCAGATAATCATACTCTGACTACAGATAATATTTTTAAGGTAAGTAAACTAGAAATAGAATTACTTATACAATATATGTGCTGTCTCAGGAAGGGGAGGGGAACAGTGCAATGCTTTAATGATTGTGTATTGGGATGGGATTCTTTTAAATATGATAAAAACACTTAGATATTTTTTTAATATCTTATTTGCAGATATTTTTAAACTCTACTAGCAATTTCACAAAATTGTCCAAAAAATAATTTGAAAACTTTTGAAAGAAAAAATTAAAAATTTCAAATTTCTTAAATAAATATTTTTGTTTTAAAGTATTGTTTAATTATTGTTTCAATTTTTTTAACATTAATTTGTTTTATTTTAGTATTTATATTAATCTATGGGTTTATTTTATAGAAATAAATGAATAAAACATGTAAAGTGTTTACCAAACAAATAAAATGATTGAAGCCATATTTTCAAGTTTTTCTTATGAAAGCATTGGGAAGAGACACTAAAATTTACCTTGCACAAAAGTGCTTCTTATCCACATGATGGGACTGGGTTTGGTAATGTAAAAGATGTATACATATTCTCTTAAATTAACAGCAAGTTGAAAACACATTCTGAGCAATTTTTTTCACCTTTCATGTATTTTAACATCACTTTTAATCTCTTTTCAAATAAATAGGTTAATACAGTTTGAATTAGATGTAAATAAGTCCAAAAATTCAGCTTCAAACATTATGCATAATATATTTTATACTACCAAGTTGGCCTCTATTACAATATTATAACAAATTGTGATGGTATATTTATGTGGATTATTGGCTGTGTTTCAAGTGAGCTGATGAAAAAGTTTATGCACAAAATCCATGTACACTGCACAGTGATTTATCTTTATTCTCATGTAGTATGGCAGTTATGATAAAATGTATTACGCAGGATGAGTGAAGATGATTTCTTTCCAGATTTATTTATATTTCCTTTCATGTGAAATATCTCCACTTTAGTAATAACCATTTTTAGCTACTATGTTTACCTTCTTATGTGATACATTAAGTTATATAAGTAATGAAAAAAATTAAAATTTGACTTTGTATTTCTGACTACCACTTTTTTTATTTAAAAAAATCTTTCATCTTCATTCACATTGCATTCATATATCTTTATTATCTGTTTTGTTTTAAACTTTTAAATTTTTTTTTAATAGCTAAAGTATTAAATATTAAAAAAAAGCACCAGCAATATTTTTTTTATTTGAAACATATATTATTTTAAAATTTTGTAATGTAAGAATTTTTATCTTTAAGCCAACTGAAGACATGTTTAACCTTGACATGTCTCCCCTGATTACTTGGCTGTGCACATTACTTAATATCTAAAGGATCTGGAATTAGATTAAGTCAAATACATTGAATTAAACCATTTTTAAACTTATCATCACATGCATATTGTAATCTTTTATTTGTGAAATAATTCTAAAGTGTATATATTTCACTCACACTATTATTTAAGCTAATGAAATTATAAATTAATATTCTTATAAAGTTAACATTTGTAAATAGGCTTTCAATGCATATAGGTGAAGTTAATACAAATTTTCACAAATAACAATGTTTAGCTTAGCATTTTCAGAGTATGTTTACTCCATATAAAGTCAACATAATCAGGTAATGGCTTATCATGTTTTGAGAGGTTATCTTAGTAGCATACTTTTCCACACTTTTGTGTTACTTACACTTAAGATTTAGAATATAATAACCATTGTCATATGACAGATTTATTAAGCATTGTCATCTGACAACTTTCATTGCTTTGTAAAGTTTATTGTAAGTGGCAAAAAAATGTATTGCTATGAAAAGTGCACTATATAAGCTGAAGTCAAATGATAAATCATATGATGATTGATTTTCATAAATAAGTACAAAGGGATCTGCTAAATTGAATTGACTGATTCCAAAATGCTATTCATTATGTCAGTGATTTATTGTAGTTTATATTGGCATACATGTGTTAACAATTAATCTATTCCAGGTACACAGCTAAACCAAACATATCATCCAAAACAACCATTTAAATTAAAAATATAAATGCAAATATATATATATAATTAATTGTCATACATAATGTGCAATTATATTTTAAAGAAAACTAAAATTTATTAATGGGTCATTGATTTCAGAACTTCCATTTTCTTTTAAGATAAGGTTCAACAGTGGTCCTATCTATGTAGCAGTTCCACTATGCATTATAATATTATGTAATCTAGTTCCTTTTTTGAATCTTGTAAACTTTACTTGCAACAAATTCCTTCACACAGAAGCAATATTTGCACTAGACAGCAGCTAAAAAAATATTCAAATCTTTATTTAAGCTCTTCACAAATAATTGCCTCATTTATCCCATTATCTCCCATTTGCTTTTGATTAATCCACATTTTTAATAAGAGTTTCCATTAGGTTTATAATCATACAATGTAAACTGCTCAAGATGAAATCCCTTTCACAGTATGAGCACTTTTATTTCATCATTTTTTTTTTAAATGTATACATTGTTGATTTAATTATACTATATTCAGAATTTAGATTAATTATCATTTTACAACTTTCTTTTTTTACAAGCAGTTTTTTTCCATTTCAATATTGATATATTTTTTGACAATTTTCTGTTGATGATTAAAATTAATATCTGTTTATATACAAAAAAAAGAATTGAAAAAACAAACTAGTAAACATCAATAAATTGTAAAAGAAAAATTAATACAAAGTATAATAATGATGTCTGAATCTTTATTCAAATCTGAAACACTGTGAAAAGTCTTTTATTTTGTTGCTTCAGCTAATAATACTTGTAAACATTTTTTTTGTTTAAGTCAATGGCTTTCATCAATTTGGCAAATCTATGCATAGGAATTAGTTTCCACAATTTTACTGCACTTTAATTCTAAATTTTTGTTTTATAAGATTAACATTGATCATCTTTTAAATTATATTTTTTATAGCATGTAGCTAAAATTATTACAGTATTTGTACATAGGAAAATACTTTTAAAAAAAATGGTGTGGGTATCACATATTTATTATTAAATAACTTGAAAATTATGTTTTATATTTCCATCATTCTACTAGACTTGGTTTGATTTTTTGGTTAGGCTTTTATTTTGAATAGTATTTTTAAATGATAGCATTAATCATCTTTCAAATTCTATTTTTATGGTATATAGGTAAAAATATCACAGTATATCCATCTAAAAGAACAAACAAAAATATTTGCAGCACAATGTTTTTATTGCTAGAGGTGATGAACTAAACTGATAATTAAGTTTTACATAGTAAATATGTCTACCATTCTAGTGTCCATTACATATCTGCTTTTGTTGTGTAAATTTTAATTTAGTAGAAAAAATGTTTGCTCTAATAGTTCTTCATTCTAGTAGGTAAAACTCTCTCCATACACTAGTGCCACTCAAAGCAAGACAGAATAATCAATGGATGCCAGAAGGCTTGTGCATAAAATCCCTATCTAGTGTCTACTCATCCAATATCCCCAAACTAGTTTCTGGCATCCATTGATTACTTTGTCTTGCTTTGAGTGGCACTACTGTATGGAGTGAGTTTTGCCTATTTTAACAATAGTTACGAGCAAGCATGGAAGATAGTGATCATGTGATGTTAAAAGTTCTTCATTCTAATAGTTTTTGTTGTAGCACTGTTTATCATTTATGTAGCATAACACAGCATTCCTTTCTAGAGATTCCATTGTCTCTTTAATAACTTTTAGATAGTAGAAATTATTCTTAATTTTTTGAGACAATCTGTTAAGTTTTACTTTACCCAAAAATTGTCAAAAATGAAATATATATATACTTTTCTTAACTAGAAGAATTTGATAGAAATGTGAAATTTAGATATACAAAAGTGAATTATTTTATTTTTTTGTTTCTCACTATATTTTTTAACCTTAGAATCCTTTCCAAATTTAAAACCATACTGACATTGTCTGAACTTATAGCAAATGGGCCTATTGTAAAATGATTTACTCTGCTTGATATTTCAAAATTCATCATTTTAAACAGTATTTAAAAATTTCTTTTCTTGTTGATAAAAGATTGATAATACATGTGGCATTTCATGTTTAACCTTAGCTTCTATTATGTGCTCAATGTTTTTGAACAGCTGTATACACATTTACCAATTAGTTTGAATAGTAATACCCATTTACCAAATAGTTTAAATAGTAATCTGAATCGTATATAGATCAGAGATGTTTGAAAGAAAAATAGTATATCTGATTAGAATCTGAAAAACAAATTTAAATTTACTTAGCCTTTGATTCGAACTTAGGATATAGATATAGGAAGTGCTGTACTATGAGATTTTCAGTCATATAGTTGCATCAATTTACATTGCCAGTATATTTAAACATAAATAACTATTAAACAATACATTTAAATGTGTGTGTGGAATGTTGATTTACATTCATAATCGCCGGATGTCACCATATATAATAAAATACTTCTAAATAGCAAAGAGTTTATTTCTAGTCACACTTTACATATTAGTTAAAGAAACATTATATATGTGAATATTGTACTTAGTTTTTCAATGGAATTTTTGCAAATAATTTATTATCTCTAGATAAGTCTTAGTTGCTGCATCTAGATATTTTTAGTTAAAAATAAAGTAATAACTGGAACACCACTCAGCAATTACTAAATCTAGTGAATAGTGTTTTTTGCTCTATGTGGTTTGATTCAATGATAAAGTCAAGGGCTTTGGAGTTCAAGGTCTATGGACTACAACTAGTTCTAGTTCTATCGCTATCAATGTTTAGCTTTTTTATGTACTCCCAAACAATAAAATTCATTTTGATTATTTACTATTTATATTTTGGGCTCTTTTTTTGACTGAGAGTATTTATTTCACTACTATTTCTAAAGATATTTTTTACCATTTCTGTGAGGATAATAATAAAGGGTTTTTTTTTTTCAAAAATTATTTTACTGCCTTTCATCTGCAGAATTAAATAATATTTAATCCATTTGATTTTTTTTTTAAAAATTAAGATAATTTGTTATATTTAAACAGGATTTTCTCTGTATAAACAATAAATTGTAAAACAACTAATACAAAATAAAAAATATTAATGCCAATTAAAACTCAGAGCACATATTTATCTCATTCAATATTATTGACCATTACAAAGCTGTTTAATAAGTATTTATCAGAAGCAGCCATTCATAATGCATATGGCATGTCTATGACTCTAGAAGAAAAAAATAATAGAAAGATAAAGAATAAAAAACTTAAAAATGAATTTTGTGATGATACAAATCAATTCATGAAACTCAAATATGAGATAATACCCCCAAATAATCAGAATTTTGTAAAAAAAAATTGTGTATTTATTTTTAAGTATTATAAATTGAATCTTCTTCAAAGTATTGTCCATTTGAAGAGTTGCATTGACTTAAACAAGTGTTCCACTTTTCAAAGTAGTCTTGAAATCCTGTAAAGTGATGCCTTTTAATGTTTCTGTCATTTTTTCTTCATCACTTCTGAATCTGCAAAGCTTTTTTTTTTTAAAATATTTTATCATTCAGAAGAGTAAAATAATTTGGCAGAGTGAAATCACATGAGTGTAGCTGATGGATAAGATGGATCGAGCTGTTTTTAATTAAAAATTTGTCACACTCAAGGCTTTGTATTCTGATGCCTTATCATGGTGAAACTTGCATTCCCTACTTTGTCACAAATCAGGACACTTTCATTTTATGGCATCACACAAATTTTTTAGAACTTGTAGAAAATGTCTGATTGTTACAAATGAATTTTGAGTGAACAATGCCATTTGCAAAAAAAAAATCTGCATTGGACTTGATTTGTCATGTTTTTTTCAAGGATGTGGCGAACTTACGTTTCCTAAACCATTTTTAAACTTGTGTTTTTACCAGAGCAGTTTGCTTGTATACATTCCATTTCCTCTAACAGAAAACAGAATTTCACTTACCAACTTTTCAACCCTCACAAAAATTAATGAATAAGTGAGACACAATAAAAATATTTACTGTGTTGCACTACAACTTCTCTCGATAACAATAGTTGGTGGTGTAAGGTTGTGATGTGATGTGGCTACTCCTTTATTAAAGTCAGGATTCTCTCAGCCAATATATTCAAGAAAAATATATTAGCCACCTTGCCTGCCCTTTTCATTCCCCATCTTAAGTTTTTCTTATATTCTTCTCCATTCTGCTCTATCCCATTTCCACATCATCTTTTCCCACTCCATGGTCTTTGTATCTAGATCCCTTTTATATTTTCCAATCCCAGCATAAATACCAATAACCCACTTTCTGTATATTGACTTGGTCTAATATTTATTCTCCCAGAACTTCATTATTTGTACTCCTTCTGCTTGTAATGTGATGATATGTGATATGACTACTCCTTTATCAATGTCAGAAATTTCTCAGCCAATATGGCCAGAAAAATCTGTTATCCACTTTACTTACCTTTTCCATTTTGCACCCTAAGTTTTTCCCATATTTTTCTGTATCCTGCCCACTCCATTTTCACAACATCATCTTTATCCACTTCAAGGTCTTTATATCTAGATATCCCTTATCTTTTTCCAAATCCAGCATAAAGACCAAGAACTCACTTTCTGTAAAATCATTTAGTTTATATTTATTCTCTCACAACTTCATTATTTATACCCTTTCTGCTTGTAAGCATTTACATTCAATTATCAGATGCCTAATATTTTTCATGCCTTCATAATATAACTTGCAGACAAAATCACCCACATTTCTCCATTTATGTGGATATTTCTTTATTACTAACAATCCTGTTTGAGCCTTGAACAGTAAACTATTTTTCTTGCTATTATCATAAATGAACTCATATCCAGTATTCTGTTTACTTCTACATATATTTAGACTCTTTTTACTCTCCATACTAGTTCTCCATCTCTCCAGCTCCCTATTTTTTATTAATGCATGTAGTCTTCTATCCTATTCTTTGCCACTATAACACTCAACAATCTTCATAACACAATCATGCCACTTTTTGTACAAGTATACTGACATAAAGTCTTTGTCCAAATCTTTTGTGTACCATCCGAAGCTCTGCATATCCTACTACCATTTCCCTCCAGTTTGTTGCATGTCTTTTACTTGTAATCCAATTAAATACTATTTTAGTTATTCTCTTATTATCCATAAATTGAAATCTACTGAATATTTTCATTTTGCTTTTTGCATCTCTCATATAAAAACTTGACCATGCATTTAATGCAGGTCTTTGTAGTTGTCTTTGTACTTTTACTAAGTAATCTAACACCCCTTTACTAACACATAATGAATAATTATCATATGGACATAATTATCATATGTTAACCCTGTCACTGCCACTCCCTTCCAAATAATTCTAGCTACATCATATTTATTACATGAAGACACTGTTAAATTTTTATCACTCCCCTTCTTTTCTTTGCTTCATTTATCAATTATTTCTTCTATTCATCCAACCAATTTCTCTGATTACATAAGGTGATTCCCAAATAGTTATATCTATTTACCACAGATTAACTTTAAATCTCCCAATAAAAATTATTTATCTTTTCTTTCCCCAGCATTTATCATCATTACTTTTGATTTTTCTTCACCATATTTAATCCTCATCTCTTTACTCACCCTTGTGCATGTCTTCAGCATAACTTCCATATATTCCCTACTTTCTGTGCACAAGATAAATCATTAAAGAAAAGACCTGATAATATATACACTCCCTGGCTACCTATTAATGACATCTCTACCCCTCTTCTTAGTCTTTTTATTACTCTCTTTATTACTCTCAAATATAACAAAAACAAAATAGGTGACATAGGGCATTCTTGCCTTAGTCCCATCTCATTTTTAATTCTAATTGATTCTACATTTCCTAATTTATATATAATTGTTTCCAACCAGAACCCCCTAAACATTCCAGAAAAATAAACCAAATCTCTCTCTCTCTTTTAAAGCCCTCCCCCTTTTTTACTTTTTTTTTTTAATATTATTCTTCTTGTTGTTATGTAATATTTTAATATTTTTCTCCTAAAAATCTTGGTTGGTTGGAAGTGGAAAAAAAAACACCAAAAAATTATAAAATATATATATATAAAAAAAAAAATATATATATATATATAATTATTTTCATACAATCTCTTAATAAGATCCACTAAAGCTCCATTTCCAAATTTACTAAACTTACCCATAATCTATTTCTATTTGCTCTATTATATGCCTTTTCTATATTTATAAAGACTATATATAACTGCCTACCTGTATTTTTATTCATATCTATAAGTTGTGTGACTACAAATAAATTATCTCTGACATGCCTATCCATTCTAAAACCTCTTTGAATTTCTCCCACTATATTATTTTATTTCATCCATTTTGCCACCTTCCAGCCACTATATATTCAAAAACTTTATATAACACTGACATTACTGCTATTGGTCTATAATTGTTTATCTTTCTATGGTCCTTACCCTTTTCTTTAAATAATATAGGTTTGTCTTTGCAAATGGGAATCTAGTGTCAGAAGTATAATAATATGGACTCTCTCTCCAGATAATGATTCTGATTATTTTTGAGTATTCCCTCATATACCTACATATAATATCACAATCTGGTCATTTATTTTGTTTACTTGAAGTCCTGAAATAGCTGCATACTTTGTTTTACCATTTTTACAATACTTACTATAAGTTTTAGAAAGTGACAGTAGATGCTAGATGATAGTGCATAATAAACTTTTAACCTGTACTGTCCTATCCAATAGCCCCATATTAGTTTCAAGTTTATGATTTTTATCACTAAGGAGCTTTGAATCTTAGAGCAGTACAACTGCACCCTACTTCCAGTTTCTGTAATTTACCTCTCTTTTATATTGTCAAGACATTATTTTTAAAGATAGTAAAAAAAGTATACTGCTAAAATAATAATATGTAAGCTGAATTCATGTGATATTTTATTAGTTTATATATTGAAATACTTTAACCTTTTCTGCAGGAAGCACTGCCTTCTAAAATTCTCTGATATCTCCTCAGCTATGTCAACAATAAATTTGATACATTATGAAATCTTTTTGAAATAATATTTATAACATAAATGCAGTCTGCTCTCTTACAAAAACAATGCTTTAAAAAAACCTGTTGTTATTTATTCACTTTATCCATTTAAATTATTATCATCTCATGTTGTCATCATGTAATATTTTAATAGATTTTATCATCTCATGCAGCAAACTAATCTGTGTTGGTTAGTATAGTGGTAAAATGTCAGACTCTAGAGCATACACTTCAAAATTGATTCCAGTTCTGGCACTTCTGGTACTCAAACTTCTTATGAACTCTCCCCATATTATGCAGCAAACTGGAGAACACACATTTAATATTTTTAAATAAGTATTCATCTGCTGATAACATGTAGACATTTGATATCTTGAAATATTGTAAGTTCATCAATCATTAACTAATATTACATAATATAATTATTCCCTTATTAATACTTAGTATTTAATTATTAAATATTGTAGCAATTTTATATATGATCTTTGGCTGGATCAGTGGATTAATATAAAATTAACTTAGTTTTTTAATAATAATAACAGCAGCATACTTGTTGTTGTTGTAGTAGTAGTAGTAGTGGTGATAGTAGTAGTAGTAGTAATAGTAGTAGTAGTAGTAGTAGTGGTGGTGGTGGTAGAGGTAGTGCTAGTAGTAGTAGTAGTAGTGGTGATGGAGGCAGTGCAGATAGTGGTAGGGTAGTAGTAGTAGTAGCAGCAGCAGTAGCAGTAGCAGCAGCAGTCGTAGTGGTATTGGTAGAAATATGGTATTACTATATAGAGTTGTTTTGTGACATTCATTTTTTCCACTTATTGCAATAACATATATATTATTTGATTGTGTTTTCAATCATTTAAATAATAATGACCCATTAAATTAATCTAATATTAATGTTTTATAACCGAACATTTACTCATTTACTGAACTATACTAGGCAATAACTGAGTTAGTTATGATCTGCTGATATTCTCAAAACTCGGTCATAAATATGACCACAATATGCATTAATCATAATACTATGAGAATGCTAGCAAATATTTTCTGAAAAACAAAAATTCAGTTTAGTTCTTCTTTCATAATTTCTAATCAAAATATTAATTAGATTATTATATTTAATAATAAACTGATAAAATATAAAAGTTTTCATAAATTATATTTAAGTTTGTTATTAAATAAGTAGGATACGTGCGTTTTTAATCTTGACTGATAAAAAATAATCTTTAATACAAAAAACGTAGCACTATAGAGAAGGAAAGGAAACAATATGGATGTGTGATTGCTTACTTATATTATTTTACATTTTAAAAAAAAGATATAGAAAAGAATGGTTTAACAAAAATAAGTGTTGAATAATAAAAATGTTTAACAATATTAGAAAAACATAAATAAATATATTAATATTAATAATCATATAACATTATTGTATTTAATTTGATCACTTTATATTTACAGCAACATTAATTTTTTTCAAAAAAATTTTCAGCAAAAGTAAAAATGGAAGAGGGGATCCCTCTTAAAAAAGAAAAATATGTTTTGCTATCTGAATAAATAATTGTCTTTAAAAAGAAATATTAACAGCTTAATGTTTATAACAAAATATTAGAATATATCAGTTATTTACGGTTATTTGTTCGAAAAAACTTAGAAATGTGCTAAACTGATTATCTAAAAAATATTATTCTATTCACAGAAACCAAAAATTGGACGTGAAATGAAAAATAGTTTATTAATACCATTCTAAATTGTTTAATATTGTTAGATAAATTTATCACGAAAGCAATTTTTTGTTTCTTTTTTGTAAAACAAAACACTATAACAAATATAAATATTAACAGTATAAGTAAAAAACAAAGGGAATAATAGTTTACTCTGAGAAACAATAAACATATTGCTTGCTGAAGGGTTTGTTTAACTAAATTTATTGTTTACTTGCGTTACATTATTATCAATTTTCAATATATCTGAAACCTTCACAGAGAAAAATATTGTTATCATGACAGCTCTTTTTTTATTTGACCTTAAAATTATAATCGTTATAGGGAAGTATACATTAAACAGTCACATAAATATTTATTTATACATTTAGTTGTATATGTTCGTTTTATTAAAAAAATTGCGAGGCATTCCATGCCCTCTGAAAAGAATGACTTTTGTTAAAAGAGATTCATTTATTTTTTTTTTTAACTTATACATTTATCATTCTTTTTATATTTCCAAATATTATTATTATTTATGAAATAGTGAGGCACATACATGACAAATAAAGAAAGTATGGAAGAAAATGTGTGAACGAATATAAAATAGAAGGGGGGTGTGAGATTTAAACATTCTGTATTAAATTTCAAAAATAAAATGTATCACTATTATTACTATGACGACAGTGACCCAAGAAAGAGTGAAATTAGTATTACCAATTTATTTTAATTCTTTAATATCTCTGTGCATTCAAAAATATTGTAGCTCTTCTACACAAAAACTTCAAACATCTACTGAGACTGGTACACATGTGATTGCTTTTTATATCAATTTATTAACATAACTCATCTTAATAAAAAATGCATACAAAAACAATTGCATGCCAAACTCACATTATAAAACTCAATAGGGATAACCACTGAAAATATTCAAGTTTAAATCTTTTTCAGACTCCTGTTACAGAAAAAAAAAAGTAATAACTTCTCATTATGCACTGGTTTCACCAACATGTGTTATCTACACTCACCTTTTGCAAATTAATGTAAATATAGTAAATAATCAAATAATGTAATAGATAATCAATAGGCCATTCATTCAATTGATATCCGATAACTCACCATTTGTATATGCTTTGATTAATGGCATCAAAAAATAGTCCACAATCACAAGAAAATTAACAAAAGGTATTACTCAGATTTTATCATTATCTCAAGTCCTATTCAAACTTTACTTGGGAAATTATCTACAGCAATGCATAGCATTTTCTAATTTTTTATTGGGAATAATTACCTCTACACTTACAAATGAAGTTGATATTGTAATTTTTAACAAAAGTGTATATAGACTACACATTAGTAAAATTTTAATCACTAATTTTATGCAAATAGAATTCATTACATTAATGGAAAAGTTATCACTTTGTAAAATTACTATGGGGCATTGTTAGTATCAGTATTTCTGAAATTTTATGTAGATTTCTTGTCGTGCCAATCTGCATATCTTTTAGCAAGACTGGCTAATAAATTAACAAGACAATAAAAAGTAGATCTTCTCTTGTTTAATATTCTTTATCTAAAGGCTATAGTAAAAAAAATATTTTTTTTCTGGTATTAGTAAAGATAGTTACATATACTTACAGGATCTTTAGCTATAAATAAACTTTTTAACATAAAATAAATCACTTTGTGTTGGAAGCATTATTATTATATTTTCTTATATTTATTAGAATATTGCACAATTAAAATTGTTTGATGTTTTTGCACACATACATTCAATTATTAAATACTAATGCATTATAGTGATGAAAAGTTTTTATTAAAGTTTATGAAATAATTCTGGAATGGAAATATTGCAATAATGTAAACTGAGGGTTTGGCAAACATTGGCAGATTATCCTTAATGATAATTAAGTGATGCTGTCACTTAGTTATAAAGTCATATTGTTAAATAATTTAAGTCAGACTTTGGGCTCAGACTCTACTGCACATATGTAAAAGAGATAAAATTTCATCATATTCTCTAAATTATATTTATTTGAAAACATTTAAGAATTAGTTCAACAAGAAAAATTATTATAAAATACTATTTATATTATATAAAACAATAACACATTTTACATGGGATGATTTTAATCAAGAATATTAATCTAAAAATGGTCATTCAGAAATATTGCTTCTATTTCTTCATGTATTAAAAAAGCAAAATAAAAAATCACACGGAGAAGTTTTCAAGAAGCTTATAATATTTGACACCAAAATGATAAACTGTGTGCTGAGCATACAATTTTATTCAATTAACCAAAGTTAGAACTTTTTTTAATTTTGGTAGCTGGATATTGATACAAATTTTTTTAGCTTTTTAACCTGTCTTTATCAGTCTAATGCTAAATCAAGAAAGTTTATATGTATTTTTTTTCTATAAAACTATAAATTGAAAACTAAGTGTTAAATATATAATATATAATCATCAGTAACTTATATAGAGCATTGTTAATGAACTCTACCATTTCTTTATAATTTTGACATTCTTAATATTTTTTACTGATACATTTTAAAAAATATTGATGGCATAAGTTGACTATATTTACACATCAGTGAATTAATGTCCTTTTAAACAGAATATGCTCTTTAGTCTTGGTTTGATTTTACCATCTCTTCTCCCATATTATAGACGATTTTTTTAAAAATTGAAATGAAGTATTAAACAGTTGTAGCCATCTTGATCATTGAGTTCTTCATTATACTTGATAAGTGATATACAAGAAGATATAAAAATATAAAATATAAGTGCCTAACACCACAGAAATATACTTCTCTCACCAAATGTGTGTCAATGCACCAACACTCATCTGGCCAATCCTTTTACTGTCTAGTTAGATAAGCATTTACTGTATAATACAAATGATTGATTACATTGATATAGACTAACTAAAAGAACAAATAACAAATTTTAATTTTAGAATAAGTTACATCTAATTCATAGTATGTGGCTACTGCTTTAATTGACATTGCTTTACTGAAGACATCAAAGAATCTTACTAGGTATTTACTTCTACTTTATTTTATTTCTTTTAATAATTTTTGTTTTAGTTAAACATTTTTGTTTTATATTCATATCTAAATCTTAATATTTAAATGCATGGTTATTATTTTTCCATGTTCAATTTTTTAATTTTGATTTGTTATTTTATTCTTTTTTTTTTCTCCATATGAATAAGTTGCTGGTAGGTTGAAGAGAATGGTCAACTTTGATTTCATTTCTGTCAGTCTAATTTGTGCAATTCTTGACTTTGTGACTTTAAAATAAATTCTTTGATTTATTAATGTTTGAAGCATTTGTTTTCTGAATAAATGAAATGTTAGGTTCATTTTCAGATGAGGCAAAAATCTCAAAAAATTATGCTCTTTATATTAGCTTTTCCTGTATTTGAGATTCATGTTTATTGATTGATTTTCTCCCATAATATTTTGATCAATAAATATGGATTTCTTTTTTATTATTATCAATGAGTGAAAAAAAAATCATTAATTAAAATTACTTTTTTATTGTTTTATCACACTATTCTTATTTATTTCTTCATTATATTTATTAATAATTCTATTTAATATCATTTTTAAGATTGGTTGTTTAAATAGCAAAGTATTTTGAAAGTGTGATGAATAAAAATTCATAGTTTAATTCTTAGTATTACACTAGCCATTTAAAAGAGAATAATTATTAGGCAAAAATTCTCACAAGATATCGAAAGTTTTAACTAGAAAGATTGCAATAGAAATTAAGATTCCAAAGCTGTAATT
Source organism: Epiperipatus broadwayi (assembly GCA_028023455.1). Lineage (NCBI taxonomy): Eukaryota > Metazoa > Onychophora > Udeonychophora > Euonychophora > Peripatidae > Epiperipatus > Epiperipatus broadwayi. Next base: position 172,059 of record JAQFVV010006199.1, read on the forward strand.
AGCAATCATGATATATAAACCTCTTAATATCCATTTTCACAACATTATTGTTAATAGATAGGCCTATGATTGCACAATGTTAGTGAGATTTGGTACCATAAAAAAATAAGCATGTCCAGATGTTCTGTGATATTAAGTCTTGCTATTTGCTTATCTACAAAATTTAATTTCATGATATAAACAGGTGAGAAACTTCTTAAGTGAATTAAAAAACAAAAAATGCCAACTATTTTGGACATCAATGTTGTCTAAAAATTTGAGTCAGAGAAGAAATAAAAGAAGATCCAAAATGAGATTAAAAAATATACTGACTGGACTGGGATGAATTAGTTCAACTGAGATAACAATAAATTGTTCTTAATAAACATTGCATCTAGCAATCAGAACAAAGATTATATTTGATAAAAAAAATAGTTATAAGAATTCTCTCAATCATATTTTATTAAAAAATTCTTCAGATACCTGAATTATTAATTCTTTGTTAACCTTTGTGCAATAATTAAGTGAAGGACTTGAGAGTTAAAGGTTCAAAGTTCAATCTTTCATTTCTAATGCTTGAAGGTCACATGATCTCTCCAATCAGAAAATCTAAGAAGTATAATTAATATACTTGGAGTTTAGATGTAATATAGGGTATTTGAATGCAGACTTTCAAACTCTCTTCAGATATCCACTCTATCTCATTCAACCAATACATTTGACCCCCAATGGAGATAATGATCTGGACTGACTGATGAGTGCTAGTTCTGCACAAAATATGGATATTGGAGATCACTTATCTTTTTCACATGTGCATAGTCATGTGTATTGGTTGTATGAGATAGAGTGGATAGCTGAAAAGAGTTTGAAAATTTATGTCTAAATCCCCTATATTAATCTGAAAATCATTTTAGAAGATATATCTAATTTCTCAAATCCATTTATTACTGCTGTTTAAATCTTTAATCAACACTCCATCCTTTTTTTTTCTTTTCAAAATATACATTACATATAAAACATATAATTTGCAGTATTTAATTATATAATTATATCTAATTTCTCTTTGATGGCTAGTCTTCCAATTACTAGTGTTTAATTTTTAAAACAAATATGTGACACCCTAATTTCTTTGTCTATCAATTCTTTAGTTATAATTAATCATAGATTATCAAATCAAAAATTACTTGAAAGCATACTGAAGCTCCTTATATCATAAAGAATAATGCAGTTGCTATATTTAGTTTCAAATCAAAAGTATACATTAGAATTATTTTTGTGTTATATATAAAATTGTATTTTGTAATCAGTTTTATTATATTTATTTTAAATAAATTCTGTTTATGTTATTTTCTAAATATCTTTTATACTTTATCACACTGCTAAATGAAATGATAATTATGGATGCTTTGTTACATTTTATTTTTTACTAGTGTTAAATATCGTTTATGTTTGTCACTTGTGTTTATTAATAAAGCTGTTGTCAGTATTATCCGCCATTGTATTGTTAAAGTTCTTCAACGATCATTTGTATTGTCAGTTAACATTGAAATAAATTGTCTTTCTAAAGAGTTTACTGTCAAAATGGTTTACACAGACTGTTGACATTTTCATAGTGTTATTACTATTTAAAAGATTTGATCTGTTTATTTTATTCGTTTTTTTTTAATATTATTATTATCGGTTAATGTATTTACAAATATTTAAACTTTTATGTGCTTTTCCTTCTGTAACATTTGTTTAAAAACATTAATATATGTTTACAATCTTATATAGCATAACTGTTATTATTTAAATATTTTTTCTGCAGTTTATTTAACGAAGGATAGAAGCAAATCACTTTTCCTTTGTGGGTTGGTTTTTGTTTGTTATGTTAATCTGTTTATAAATGACATTAAGTAAATAAGCAAAATGAATAATGATCTAAATAACAATAAATGATTTAAAAGAAAAGGAATATTTGAATTAAAAAAAAAAAATCAACGAATGATAAATGATTTGTGCCAGTTTAAATACACAAATTGAAAAAAAAAAAAAAGCTTATTGATATTATTAACATATCACCTGTCAAAGTGATTTAAAAAATGAAAAGATATTTTTCAACAAATTACTGTTGATTGTAATCAATTATATTCTTAAAACATACTATACTTTCAATTGTAAAAAAAAAAAAACTTTAGAGTTAACAAATAAGTTTTCGAACTTACAAAAATGTTATGTAATGTAAAAAAACACCAAAAGTGAGATGCTAAGATGAATTATATTAATAGTGAAAGGAATAGCAAACCCCACTGATGACAAATCAACATAACACACTATTGCTTATGCAACTTGCCATAGTGTAATAAATTAAACATACATCATAATGTTTTATGTATTTGATTAAATAAAATTACTCCATATTAATTATAAATGTCACACTGCTCATGTTGAAAAGAGTAAATTGGAATTTGAAATTTAGCAAGGGCTAAAACAACGTTAATTAGAATAAGAACAATATATTAACACAGACCTAATATTCAATCTATTTTTACAATTAGCATTAAAGTTAAATGAATGACAGCATTATACTACAGAGGACAGGACAAAGACAATCAAGCAACAATCTTTGTTTTGTTTTTTGGGAGGGAGGCAATATTTTCTTTACAGCAAACTTATAATCATTCAGGACAGACAAACATGTCCACATATATCTGCTAATAAATAAAAAATACCTTCTTAAGAAATTAAGGTTTTAATTTACAATAAGTTTTTGTAATTAAAGTGAAAGGCTGAAACCTTCTCGCATGCGCATTTTAGAATTTAGTTTTTGTGTAAGATTTTAAAATACATTTTATTATTTTCATATAGGTGATTTGTGAAAGAAATCACTATTAATACATTTATTTGTCATAAAAAGTATTGAAAATAATCGACATGGTAAATAATATTAATACACATCTTTTAGCTATTTTGTACGAGAAACTTGCAGTAACTAAAAAACATAATTCTAATAGTAGTAATTAATTAATTTTACAAACTAAAAAAGTAATGCATAAAATAAAAAAGTAATAATAAATGCATCATAAAAGGTAAAAATAATTATGAATCTTTATATTAAAGGGTAACATCATCACCAATAACATAATGAATATATTCATAATAAATGAATATGGCTGCACTGTCTGCAAAATATTTTTTAATTGTATAATTAAAGTTATTTTGTATCTGTATAATATGAGCAGACAATACATTGTATTGTTTTTCCCTGGAAAGTAGATCATTCTAGAAAACTTATTGTTAAAAGAAATTGAATACAATTTATGTTAATTAGTGTAGCTAATAAAGAGATGAATTGGGAGCATCAAGAGGGAGAATAATTGTGGCTGGTCAAGAATCTAGCAGTATGAAAAGCAGTTGCAGAATCAAGTGCCATAAAATTCACAGTCAGTCAAGCAGATCAGAGAGTTGCCAAGTTGTAAATAATCCATTTCTCAAAAGGAAGAAATGACAGTGCTGAAGTTAAAGCAGTATATGTAATTGTGAAAATTAAGAGTAAAGGAAATTCTTTTATAGTCTTTAAATTGTAAGTATTAATACCTCTAATGTTATGTGTCTCAACATTAAGGAATAATTATTGTCATTCTACTATTGCTTATTGTGATTTGTTTTATTCATTTTATTTACAGTCTCAGCGAAGAGAAATAAACTTGCTGATACATGCCTAAGTTTTTGTGTTGATTTATTTATTTTCACTCAATCAGAAATAAAAATCTCCCCATGTACACAGCAGATGACACCATGACAATTGTGCTTGTTTGCACAGTTTATGAAAAACCTGTGCAAACACAAAATGGACACAGTTGACAGTTCTAAAGTTGTGAATATTAAGATGGCACAGTCAAAAAGCTTAAGAAGACCCTGTGTTCAAATGACAGTTATGTATGTTTTGTGGGAATAGTGAAACTTGAATGATGTAGTTCCTTGACAGTCAATAAAAGTTGTATGAAGTTTACTACATATAATAATGGCAGTCCCTACCCATAATTATTGACAGTTCAATGTTAACAATCCTACCTCATGGAATATATGTCAAGCTCATGAACTGTTAAAAGTAGGTAAATAAAATAAAGGGAATAAAGTTAAAGTTTCAAATCTGTAGTTTTTTGTTGGTAGCAATGTTCTGCAAATAGAAAAACAATTGTGTGATCCTAAAATCCCTGACGACATACTGTATAAGGAATTAATAGAAATCTCAGTCTGTATTTTCAGCCAGTGGTTATGAAGAGAATACCTTGTTTACATTTTAGGTTGAGAAAGCAATTATCTCATAAACATTATCAACACTATAACCTGGTAACATTAATTAAACAATGTGAATTTATATCTGATTAAGAATATATTTTTAGAACAACTGCTGTATGGGATGTTAGACACAACCTTAGAAAGTCTTTGTTAAATGAAATGGATTTAATATATAGATGGCAATTGCAAAATGTATAGCATATCAAATAGCAACTGAAAATGCTTCAGAATTTCAAATAGTGGCAAATGACTGGAAAAATTTGACAAGTGTACATACAACTAAAATGGTTAAAACACAAGAAAAAAGTCCATGGAATGAACTAATATGTTGTTAATAAAATAAAAGCTAAACTACATCAGACTTTAAATCAATGAGAGGTGGAACTTATAGAAAGATAGAAATAAAGATGTTAAATGTTTCAGATAATGGATGAAATGGGTTCAGAGCTTTTGGAATTTATATTGCAAAAGTTGATTTACAAGAGTGTTGTCAATTGGAGTAGGGGTTTGGGCTAGTAAGCATAAAAGCAATACTGGTAAAGGAAATATAAAAATACAAATGGTAAAAACTTATAATCAATGTAAACCTATCCATGATTTACTGAAAAAAACTTGCAATTCATAGACAGAGGCTAAGAATCCATGGCATACAAACATCACAAAACTTCAGATTGGTGAAGCAGTATGGGGCAGAGATCTAATAAAAAAGATGAACCCAGGTACTGTAGTGAAAATTATATCTGAGGTTATAATATTGATTAAATTTGAAAATGGACTGCATACCAGAAGACATCTATGTGAGCATTTCTCTCATAAGTCAATTGTGTTAAACAAAAACCTATAGCAGACAATCCCAAATCAGAAACCATAATAAAGGTAGAGTGTGACAATACTATCTCAATTGTGCAAAATGAGAAACCACTCATTGAGCAGGACATAGACTGGTATCAGAGGGGACTAAAAATTTTGATATTTAATCAATAGTGATCAATCATCAAGATCTGAAAAACAAACTAATGTAAATACAGGTAAAGATGAGAGAAGAAATGTATCTATTATTAGACATCAGAGGAATTGAAGAAAACCTAAAAAATTTAAGGGTTTCTATATAAATTAAACAAATATACTATTTTCTAGAGTGAAGGAGAGGTGTGCAATGTCTGCAAACATATTTTTATTTATGTAAATAAAGTTATCTTGGATATATATAATATGAGCGAATAGTATGTTGTATTGTTTTTTCCTGAAAAGTAGATCACTTTAGAAAAGTTATTGTTAAAAGAAATTAAATAGTAATTTATGTTAATTAACATAGATAGATAATAAAGAAATGAACTGAGAGTATTGAAGGGAAAAATAGTCAAGACTAGCCAAGAAACTAGCAGTATGAAAATCGAGGGTTCAGTCACAGAATCAAGTGCAGTAAAAGTGGCAGTCAGTCAAGTAGAGCAGAGAGTTGCCAAATTGAAATTAATGCATTTTTTGAAAGATAGAAATGATAGTGCTGAAGTTAAAGTAGTATATGTAATCGTGAAATGGTGAAAACTAAGAGTGAAGAAAACTCCTTTATAGATTTTAAATTTTAAGCATTAATAAACTCTAATTTTAACAAACTGTATAGATATATTGTCAGTGAATAAAAATAAAATATTTTCACACACAAACTTATTCTAATGTGTCCAATGGTTAAGGGATAATTATGGTCATTATACTCTCCTTTTTGTTATTTGTTTTTTTCGTTTTATTTATAGTCTCAGCAAATAGAAATAAACTTGCTGACACATACCCAAGTCTTTGTGTTGATTTATTTATTTATTTTCACTGATATGGCTGATGCATGTTGATGTGCAGTCCATTCAAATTTGTTCATCATATGGTAATAATCATATAGTAATAAAAGTAGCAATAAGTCAAATATATAAAGTGAACAAAAGGGAATTTAACTTGCTCAATTCCTTTGAAACCTTAAAAAGGAATCAAATAATTTTTTAGTTAATATTTGTGTATATATATGCCTGTGTTTTTTAAATAAAAAAAAAGTTAATCAAAAATCTTCAAATTCAAATAATTATAATTCTAATAACACACTTTTATCATTTTCTAATACAATATGATTTTTTAAATCTTAATTTGATCAGCCACATTGAGATCCAATAGTTTATTGGACAAAATTATAAAATGTCAAATATTTTTAAATACATATAGAAGAGCTTATTCTAAAATCCATCAATTTTGAAACTTATTTTTCAAAAATAAACACAAAGACAATAATTTCAAGTACATTCATTACTCAAAACGTTGAATTGTTAAAAAAAATTATCTCTAATCATGTTTATCTATATGCTATATGAATATAAGGAAAAAAGATTCTATATTCAAATTTAAAGTAAACAAAATGAGAAAACAAAAAACTTTTAATGTATGATTATTTTTATGTAGTCAAAAAAGTAGTTTTTTTTTTTTTATTATAAAAAAGTTGAATTGTTAAAAATTTCAATATACTAAGCTTTTTCTTAGTGCTTTATATAAAATCAGCCCATCTATTCAATAATTCTATCTTTATTATATCTTGCTTGTTTATATTAATTTTAATTTAAAACTGTAAGAATAAATTAAAATATTTTCAACATCTGCTTAACTTAATTAAAAATATTTATGTCTGTACAAATAAAAAAATTAAACATTTATTTCAGTTTTTTACTTTTATTTTTTTAAAATTCTTATTGTTCTCACCCCATTACAATTTAGGATTTTATTATTTGTTTTTATTTTTTCCATCTGGTTTTATACAACCAATACCATCTGAACATCCAGAATAATTCACTATTGAAAATATAAAAATTATCTCATAAAAACATGTTTTACAAACTGTATATTTAACTTCCTTCTCTAAAGTAAATATGAAAAAATCACTTATTTAAAGTTCCATTTTTAAATATTTCATCAGATACATTAGCTGATTCTAACTTCTAAATTTCAACAAAAACAGCAATATATCCTTTAACACCCAGTTATTGTAATATCTTATACAAAATCTTAACAATTTTCTATCATTTTTCTTCATTTTTAAAAAGATTTATGTGAAGTTGTAATGTTACATTAAGATTCATATTAAAATAGAATTTAAAAAAAAAAAAACATTCTGATAAGCTAGAAAGTTTTAACCCTTTACAAACTAAGCAACTTTTATTTCATAATAGATAAATTTGAAAATTAAATAAAGAGTCTATAATTATTTTCAGTAGTGTCTCTAAGGTCGGTCAACCGGGTATATGCATAGGATACCGAAAGCTAGTGCCTTGAAAAAATTCATTAAACAGGAAATGCATTTCCCAATTTAAGTATAATCTTAAATTTTTTATTAATAATTCCGATACCCACTGCTCAGTCCAACGCAATGTGTTAACGCTTAAAGAAATAAAAAAACTATTCAAGATCCACACTGGCACAAGAAAGACTATCCAACCTAATGTTGCTTTCCATAAAAAATAAATTATACGAAGATTTAAATTTAAGTTAGATAATAGATAAATATGCTGAAATTAAAGCAAGGAAAACAAAGATATAATTAATTTTGTTTTTCATTTATATTAATATTAATGTGTTATAAGTTAAGTATTATTATTTAGATAAGAATAAATGTTGTATATGTTCCTTTCTTGTATTAAAAATTAAATATTTGTCAAGCATTGGTGGCCGAGTGGTTGTCCCAGGTTCACTTCCCAGCCGATGCTTTGACATATGAAAAAAAAAGTAAAGATTTTATTTATTTATTCACTTTTTTATTTACTGGGCGCTTCATTTCATATTTGTGTTCAGGGTCTTAAAATCCAAAGGTCAGTGATAATTATTTTATGATGAAGTCTCTAAATAAAAAACACGGTTATGATTTATTTAAATAAAATATGTCATTCTGTTGCAGTGTTGATCATATCATGATGTTTTGACATATTTTTATTTTTATTTTGACCAGATATTCATTAAAATAAATATTAAAACGTCTATTTTAACTTAATTTATTTTTATTTTAGGCATCCTCATTTCATTTTAATGAAATGCCAATTTGAATACTTTTTAAATGTTTCCATAGTTCATTGCCTAATAAATGTGTTCAGTATAGTTAAAACAATATTAAGATTTTAAAAACACTTAACACTTATTCTTTATCATCATTATCATCATTTTTAGCTGTTACCAATCTGCTGCAGGATGAAGGTCTCTCCAAGCTCAACCTGTCTTCTCCAATTTCTACGATTTTTTTCTCTACATCACTTTAGCATACTTCTTTATTTTATACATCCATTTCATATATGGTCACTTTCTAAGTTTTTTACAATCTCTTTGGAATTCCATTTAGGATTTCATCTGTTTATCTATTATCATCTCTTCTAGCAACATGTCCAACCCAATTTCATTTCAGATTCTTAATTCTTCTTGCTACTTCTAACATGTATTTCTCCATACTTTGTTAAGTGTCCAAATCTCAGATACATAAATAAGAACTGGTAAATAAATATCTTAAGAACCTTCCTTTTCAAACACATAGTCATATTTTTTTTAATAATGAGTTATTTCTATCAAAAGCACTCCAAACAAGTTTAATTCTATAATAACTGTCATCCATTATGTTTCTATCTGCAGTAATAATCAGACCAAGTATTTCTAGTTGTTAACTTTTTCTAATTTATCACCATCAATCATTATTTTCTTCTTTTGAGAAATTTCATTGAACATTATTTAGTCTTTTTAACATCTATCTTTGAGTCCTACTTTTTTTACATTCATCTGATAACTCTTGTAACATTTCCTGAAGCTCTAAAGCATTATTTTTAAAAAATAAATATATCATGTTCAAAATCTAAATGACTTAAATAATCTCAATTTACTTTTACTTTTTTAGTTTTCCATTTTAATCCACAAAATACTTCTTGCAAAACTGCTGCAGAAAGTTTTGAAGATATGGAATCACCCTGTCATACACTTTTCTCAATGTTAATCTTCCTAGTATAGTTATATAATCTAATTGTTGCATTTTTATAAATATTCTTCAAAATATGACAATATCCTGGATATACACCTTGATAATTCAATGATTTAATCATTGAAGAAATGCTTATAAAATCAAATGTCTTTTCATAATTTATAAATCCATAGCATAATGACAAACTGATACTCATTGTTCTTTTCTATAACTTCTATCAATATTTGGATATAATCAACAGCACTAAAATCACTTTTAAATCTAGTTTTTTTTTTTTGTTTGATTAAAATCCAGAGTTAGCTGTAAACAAATTGTAATTATTTTGGTAAAAAATTTGTATAGAACTGATAAAAGAATGATAAGTCTGTAATTTCTATTATCTTCTTTATCACCATTTTAAAATATTAATATTAATGCTGATGTTTCCCAATCATTTGGTACATCTTTGTCATTTAAACATTTAGTATATAACTTTGCCAAAAAAATTTCTATTTCTTCATCTACTTTTTTTAAGGTATTGATTATAATTGCATCATTATCTGAAGCTTTTTTCTTTTTCATAGATTTATTTGCATTTCTCACTTCTTCATTTTAAATCCTAGGAATATCAGAAATCTTGCAGATTAACAAACTGTTTTGCCTACAGAAAATGCAAAGGAGACATAATGAATTTATTTTTTATTAATTTTCATATGCATAAGGATAAAAAAACTTTTCTACTAATTATTACCTTTAGTAATGAGAGTAGTTCTAAAAGCTACTTTTCCTTGTTTTTTTTTTTTGCTATATAATTATTGATAGAACACTTCTATATATTTTATGATGCCATCTCTCTTTTTAGTAATAGTTTCATCTTTTTTTTCCTTTGGAGAAATAAGTTTCTTATCAATACCATGTTGTTGTTTTATACTCTAGAGACTTTTATTTTCTTCTCTAGCTTTCCTTGCTAGTTTGCAATTATAATTTATTATGTCATTATCAAACTTCTTTCACACCATTTTTACAAAATTCTAGATATTTACTCCTTAATGCATCATTTTTACATATTTTCATATTTCTTTTATATATATATGTTAAAATGAAGATTTGCACGGGTTAAATATATAAAATACATATTTTGCGGGTTCATCCATGTTAAAAACTTTTAATATCAATATACTGATGTTTCGACTTGGTCACACAAGCCATCCTCTGTGGATGGCTTGTGTGACCAAGTCGAAACATCAGTATATTGATATTAAAAGTTTTTAACACGGATGAACCCGCAAAATATGTATTTTATATATATATTGCCTTATCTCTGTAGAAATTTTACTAGTCAATTGCTGCTTTTTTTGTACCAGGTAGCTTTGTTGCAATTTTTAAAAGTGTATCAGTTATTTTCCTATTGATTCAAATCTGATTCATGTTCAAAATCTATCATTATTTGAAAATGATTTGCAAGTTCTAATTTAAATTTATTGGAATGTTTCTGAAAATAAAAAATAGCAAGTGTGAATACTGTTTTTTTAAAAATAATTTTAGCCTCTCTAGTTTTGCATTAATACATATCTTACATCTCATTAATTGATGATCATTTCTTGTGTTAAGAACATTACAGTCTTGAAATACACATTTTCTGTTAATCAAAATATAATCCAATTCTTCTGTATCTCCATTGGGATGCTTTTATGTTCATTTCTGTTTTAGAATTTTTCCAGATAATAATAATAATAATAATAATAATAATAATAATAATAATAATAATAATAATTATTATTATTATTATTATTATTATTATTATTATTATTATTATTATTATTATTATTATTATTAGAAAAAAAAAAATAATAATAATAATAATAATTATTATTATTATTATTATTATTATTATTATTATTATTATTATTATTATTATTATTATTATTATTATTATTATTATTATTATTATTATTATTATTATTATTATTATTATTATTATTATTATTATTATTATTATTATTATTATTATTATTATTATTATTATTATTATTATTATTATTATTATTATTATTATTATTATTATTATTATTATTATTATTATTATTATTATAATATGCCATTTAATATTAGACCATTTTTCTTCCAGTTCTTGTAAGCTTCCTTCACTTAAAAGTGATCTGCAATTTTAAGTAACTAAAGAAAAGGTCATCATCAAATGTTAGCATGGGCCCACAAACAGAAGGTTTTTAGCATTCTCTGTCTTTGATTACAAACTGCTGCATTGGCTGGAAACTTTACAGTCGCCTGAGAATAAGGACCATTATTTAATTTTGTCCATCATGAATACCTATTTAAAAAAAATTTTTAAAAGTTCATTCATACTACATTCATTCTGCTTCAAAAAAACACAACTGATATTTCAGTTAAAACCTATCAAGCAACTAAGAAGAAAAGCTATGGTATTTCTTGATCTTAAATTCAGGAAGTAAAAATCCAATAAACTCTCCACACTGTTTAATGTGTGTTGATGAGTATCCCATTCATGTTAGTATATTATATGGATAATCACATAGTAATAATAGTTGCAATGACAAAAGTGTATGGAGTGGATATTAAGAATCTGCTCTGCTTGATTACTGTAAAGTCTTAAAGTGTAATCAAAGAGCTTCTTTTCAATTAACAGCAAACTGCTTTCTGCAGACAAAAAATCCCAGTTGTTATATATATTGTAATAGACAGTTAGGACCTAATATATATCACCAGAGAGTGCTCTGGGCCTTTAGTCTAGAAAATTTATAATTTACTGATGAGGATACCAAGTACAAGATGCCTACCACAATTGTACCATCACTCACCTATCTAAAATCACCTCGAGATTACAGAAAGCAGAGATTCTTAACAAAGTAACAATTGGCAGATTAGACAATAGTAATCAAAATACTAGATAATTTTAACAATTAACAAAAAAATTTATTAATGATTCAATAACATATTATACAATTCAATGATTGGGTTTAAAACTAGAGTTATTTCAAACACATATTGACTATTAATTAACTCTTTTAATAAGTATGTAGTTCATCTGCCAGCTGATAGTTTAAATATTACACTTCCCCATAAATTTTACTTTTAGTATTATTAATAATTCCTGAAGTTTACAAAGGCTTGACAATTTATTCAAATGTGTGCACCTATATATTTTTCATATTGGCAATACAAACAATGAATACTCAAGCAGTCATCAATATATATGTGTAGTCACACATGCAGGGTATTAGTAAACAAAACTTGTATGCAATACATTGAATCCAACTACAAAAATAAACATAAAGAGTGTCAATTAGTAGGCCTATTATTACCCTGCGAGAGAAAGCAAAAATATATACAAAATAATGAGAAGGAACGTCTCTTTACTCAGTGCAGTGTATAACAAACATGTCCATAAATATCTCAAGCAGGAATTCGTAAAAAGGCAAGTCACTTTACCTATCTATTAACATACCAATAACCACAAATATATCAAACAGGAATACCAAAACATATAATAATAACTTCGCGTGGTATATAAATATCTAGGATCACTCTATACAATGCTCACCCACAAATGCATATCTATTTCTTTATTTTCAGATGTGTATGACACAGAATAAACAAGAAAACTGTTAACAAATAATTTATAAAGGATGCACACATCCAAGTCAAGTATGCAGATAAACATGATTTTAAAAAAAATCTTTAGAAGATTATTAATGATTACATATAACAAACTATATAAGCAAATCTATCTCATTTAAAACGACTATTTTTTTTTTTTACAATCCAAATTTAAAACTTCTTACTAAAATTAGCATGGAATGTCATTAACAACAATCAGGGAAGTGTTTTTCTTTTAAATAAATCTATCTCAACTTTATGAAGGGAACAAACTTTAAATTTTTTTCAAAAAAAAAAAAATCTTTTATGAAAAAAATCAAAAGATTAAACTTTAAAACTAGATTTGAATTATCATCTATCAGACACATATTAATGTAATAATACAAAGAAATATAATAATACAAAAAAAGTTTATAAAACAGATCATGATATAAATATAAAATTAAATCCTTTAATCTATATATTACTGGCTGACTGGAAATGTATTAATAAAGAGTTTATGAGGAAAGTTTTACCTTAAGTTTTTTTTCCCCCAAGATATAAGAACTTTATTTATATTATAATTTTGTTTTACATATGTTGATTCTCTGTCTTTACATCTTTACAGACCTGAGTTTTCACTATTATTATTTTAGTTTTGATCATTCTACCTCGCTTCCAGCACACTAAGTAAATTTTCTACAGGCTATATTTGTTGGGCTTCATGCCTTAACTTGGTCATTCATTGTAAACAGTTATTTATTAAATGCCTTTCCTTTGCTCATAAGCAAGCACATCCACTGTAAGTTTATTTGCAAATAGCTCTCGCCATTTATAGTGACGTGGCTTCATTCTTATCAAGAGAATGAGCACTTCCTCCTGACCTAATGTATCCGATTTAGTTTCATCAGCATTAACTGTATCCCAGAGAGTCCCTTCTATGAGAATTCTTCCTTTTAGATTGCACTTTAGATATTTTTGCCCAGTCTTCCATACGATATAGCTCATATACTGGTGCTTTAGCTGTTCATAATTTTAAACATGATCACTAGTAGAAGTTCTGGAAATCACAAGTTAAGCATGCAAAGTAACAATCATGAATAAAAGCAGAATCAAAGCAGAATATAGACAACTGAAATATACTCCTCAGCTGGTCTTTTTATAGCACTCAAATTTAATTTATTAGCACTTTCATTTTCCAAGAATTTTTTTTTTTAATTAGCCAAGGCAGTGGTTACATTTTTAACTCAGATAAGCCAGCAATTATTTAATTTACTAGATTTACCATCTGTTTTTTTTTATTGCAGATAACAAATGTTAAAATCAGGAACAAAACTTAATAATTGATTTTTTTAAAAGTTTTAATTAATAAAAGCAAACTAGTTAATGATTGATAACAGTTTTATAGATTAAATAGTGTTCCTTTAATATAATTTTTTTTATAGATGGAATATAGTTACCAAGTCCATATTTTTTATACTTTTTACAAGTAAAAATAACCTTGACCAATATAATAAACACAAATTTGTTAATGTGCATACATATATATAATACAGCATTTATATAAAACAAAACTTAAAAGCTGAAATTAAGCCTGTGCTTCGTGAACATTTACTATTTTTTTTTGTTGTCATATGTCAAAGCATCGGCCGCGAACCCACAACCGTCTGCAACCAACTACTTGTTTGCAAGGCAGCTGCGATGACCTCTCGGCTAACAACGCTTGACAACATTTACTATTTTTACATAGTTAGATTTGAGATAGCAAAGATCTATCTCAATATATATACAATGTGATTGTTGAAGCTAACATAAATTATCATTTCAATATATAACTAAATAAATATTGCTTTGTAGATCTTTTCTTAATATCTTCGTAAAATTTTAATAATAGATGTTTATGTAACAATAAAAATATACGTAATATTTTTCATGTCCCATGGCTCTCACCATCTAAAATTTAACATATGAAGCTTTTACATTTAGCAAGTTTTCTGATTTCTATTTTTGATAACAAATCTTTATATTTTTTTATAGATAGACAACTTCCATATTTCTTCATTTTTTTTTATTTCATAAATAATTTCATATAAATAAAGATACAATAAAATACAAATAACCCCCAAGATGCATTTCGTGCTGAACCAGCACTCATCAGTTGGGTCAGGTCATTATCTCTCACATACATCTTTATTACATGATTATTTATGTAGAGCAAATTGTCTCATTTTTATTTTCAAGCATCAATTTACTCAACTCCCAACTTTTACGTTATCAACTTTTTGATAAACACTTAATGATTATTACTAATCATTTATTAAACTAGAGATTTTCTCTAGCACAGATATAAACTTTAATCCAAATTAAAGATTATATATCTGATTTTCAGCACACACACATGGCTATTCACATTTCTTCTTCTCTCATGCGTAATATCTTTTTTATAGATAGACAACTTCTATATTTCTCCATTCTTTTTTATTTAATAAATAATTTCATATAAATAAAGATACAATAAAAGACAAATAACCCCCAAGATGCATTTCATGTTGAACCAGCTCTCATCAGTTGGGCCAAGTCATCATCTACTGATTACAATATTTTTTGTCATTCAACTTGACTTAGTTCAGATATGTAATTAAAGCATAGATCTTATCTAAAAAAGATGAGTGGATGTAAATATTTATAGACAGCACAATGACAGCTTTTATTGCTTGAATGTCTTATGGTATTTAAAAAACAACATTAAGTGTTGTTTTCTCTCAATATATTGTAATGGATGGTCAAATATGCCTGGATTCGCACCTGCCCACACCAGATGTAACGGATGGGAAAATAACCTGTGGACTGTGATACTATACAGATGTAGCAATCTGGAGACAATGACTCAATGTGTCCTAATTTATTGCTCCCAATGACACAGTCCATGGAGTCCTACCAGGCTTGGAATGGGAAAAAGTCACATCAAATTATGCTTGGATTTTGGGTCTTTGGGTAGGATGCTAATGAAAACCTGATAAAATGCTTAACCAATGATTGCACACATTTTTAATTGACTAGCTCTATCCCTATTTAATAATATCAAATGCAATTTAGGTTAGTTCATCCAGTTTCACCCCTTTCCAATTTCGTTATGCCCTAATATTCGTGCCCAGAGAGAATATTGCTTTTGACTCCCTTAACAGGTATGAATAGATAAACAAAGCAACTTCTGTACCTCTGTATAGGTTACAACTAGCATTTATTATATTTGTTTTACTATACAACTTTTATATGACAAGAAAATATATGTGTCTGCATGCATAATTGTTTGTTAATTGTACTCTACCAAAAATAATAGTAATAGTGATAATAAATGACATAAATTTGAACCAATTTTAAATAAGTATGTAAAAAATACAGATCCAAAGTATTGAGTGCAAATAGGAAATATGAAGAATTGAACAATAAACAGAGACCGATGATAAAGAGTTAAGTAATTAATAAATGATACTAAAATAGTAGAGTTAGGCATGTAAAAGGACATAGGCTAAAAGTAGATTATTAAAAAAAAGAGGTTAAAAATAAATGCAATGATTGGGGATGGCATGATATACTATGGCATGTGATTATTTATAATTTCATAAATAAATATTTTATACATAGTTTGCAAAAACATAAATATTTAATGATAACCAGAAGTGGTAAGCAATTAAGTACTATGGAATCAAAACATTTGGACGTAGGAAAAAATAATAGTAACATGGTAGATGATATTACCAGTAATAAGGTGGGATCTATACTGATCCAGATACCTGGAGAGTCTATACTGGAAGTTGAACAATCTCCACCCATGCAAGAAGAGTGTCAAACAGCTTCTCAAATTCAGGTGATCCCTCCCAGTAAAAATTATTCAAGTACCTGAAGTTGGAATAACTCAGGTGATGCAAGACCCTACAGTCTTGACACAACTTATCCAAACAATTATGGACATGAGTGATATAAATAGTATGAAGAGTGATATGAATAGTATGAAGAGTGATCTGAATATTAAGATGGAGAATATTAGATATTTTCTTTAACTAATGTACTTAAATTATTTTATCCTTAAAAAATCAATTTGCTGAAAAATATGGTTTAGAGTGTATATATTTTTAATAAACTCTCTATTTAATAAAAATGAAAGAATGAATAAATAATTTTATATTAATAAAAAAGCAGATTATTAAATGAAGTAATTTGTGAATATGGAAAACAATATTTGAAGGAAAATATATTTTGTTTGCAGATTAAAGCATGTTTTAGGGAGAAATTATAAAAGGCAGAATAAATTACATTCATTCAGTGTTGTTTAGTTAGTACTGTTATTTTTAATCAATGCTAATGTTTCCAGTTAATACAAAAATAGATTGGAAGGACAGCTAAGTTAAATTATTCACTAACTATGCAATGCTGGAGAAAACAAGAGCTTAGTCTATCTCTGTGTATGTGGAAGGGTAGCTAACACGTCATCATTCTTTTACCAAGGATTAAGCTATTTATATTAGATATAGGTCACATGAAATTTCACTAGCCACATGCTGTTAAGAAAAAAACTAAGCCTAATTAAAATCATATACTAAGAAAAATCTGCATCATCAAAATAATCAATACCACCAGTCTTTATAAAAAAGAATATTTTCCAATTTATTCAGATAAATCTGCCATAATAATATTTATAACTATAATAAAAGTTCATTTAAATATATTTGACTTCTAATAATTATATTACAATTTTAATATTTTCTTGCCTTAATATCTTTGTATCTCAAGCATATACACACAAATCAATATATATATATATATATATATATATATATATACACACAAATCAATATATATATATATATATATATATATATATAATACTCAAGGCTAAATGGGTTTTAAGTAATCATTAAAAAACAGTCAATACTTAGACAATATCAATAACAATTTAACCATTTCAAACTGTTGTCAAGTCAAACTCCTTTTAACTATAAAGGTAGAATCCCACTTTTATTAATGGTCTAATATACTTATATGGCCACTAAAGATTTCCAACTTGACCACAGAGATTAAAATTATTGATACAAAAAGTTTAAATAAATCTCTTTAAACAGGTAAAATAACATATTCTAAATCTAGACTAATAAATAGTCAATTATAACAATACAAAATGCAATTAATAATGTGAAAGACTAAAACCTTTGGCAGATGTGCTTTAAAAATGCTTACGTAACAGCCAATCAGATGTAACAATGACTGCACAGTGAACTCTTAATTCTAAAACACAAGCCAGAACTATCTGAAAAAGATGGGACCCACCTTCTTCAATGCTTAAATTTATATATAAATAAGCCAGTCTCAAGCATCTCAAAATAAGAGCGTGAAGCTTACAACACCTTCACATTTAATTCACTAAATATAATATATAAATAAACAATGTGAAATCTTTCGATTTACTATGAAGCAATTTTCAAATGTAATGAATGATAGTAACAAATGTAAATATATTAAATTTATTAAATAAGCATTTTTAAAGCACATATGCTGAAGGTTTTAGCCTTTCACATTATTACTATGTCAACTGTTTGCGTTTAATAAATTTAATATATTTACATTTGTTACTATTATTTCATTAGATTTGAAAATTGCTTCATAGTAAATCGAAAGATTTCACATTGTTTATTTATATATTATATTTAGTGAATTAAATGTGAAGGTGTTGTAAGCTTCACGCTCTTATTTTGAGATGCTTGAGACTGGCTTATTTATATATAAATTTAAGCATTGAAGAAGATGGGTCTCATCTTTTTCTGATAGTTCTGGCTTGTGTTTTAGAATTAAGAGTTCCATGTGCAGTCATTGTTACATCTGATTGGTTGTCACATAAGCATTTTTAAAGCACATCTGCTAAAGGTTTTAGCCTCTCATGTTATTACTATGTCAACTGCTTGTATTTAATAAATTTAATATATTTAAAATGCAATTATAAATTTCAAATTGCATTCCAAAGTATTACTTAAATAATAAGTGTAATAATGTTTAAGGCTAAATGAATTTGTAAGTATATTAGACCTATTAATAAAAATGGGAATTCACCTTTATTATTAAAAGGAAGTTGTCTTGATAACAGTTTGAAATTGTTGATTGTTATTCATTTTGGGATTATCTAAATGTTGTCTGATTTTTAATGATTACTTACAAACCCATTCAGCCTTGAACATTATTACACTTATTATATTATTTAAGTAATACTTTGGAACAATTTGAAATTTATAATTGCAGTTTGTAATGTTATAATTGACTATTTATTTATTAGTCTAGATTCAAGTTGCAATCTTAATGTCTATATAAGTATATTAGACCATTAATAAAGGTGAAATTCCACCTTTATTGTAAAAATGAGGTTGCCTTGACAATAGTTTGAAATTTTTGATAGATATTGATATTGGGATTGTCTATGTGTTGACTGGTTTTTAATGATATATGTATATTTAAATACAAGTATATTGTCTATACTAAGCAATGTAATTAAGAATTAGATTTTTAATGATATAAATGGCTGAAGTGTTGGAGGGTGGAGAAGTTTGAAGCCTGTCCATAAAAGTATAAAGATTTGCTATCTTAATATAAACTGAGCACTGATTATGTGGGAGATGATGACCTGAACTAATTGATGAGTGCTGGTTCAGCACAAAATGCATATATTGGAGATCATTTATCTTTTTCACATGTATGTGGTCGAGTGCATCAGTTGTATAAGACGAAGTGGATAACTGTAGGGCACTTGAAACTCTGAGTTCAAATCATTTCTAAAATATATATACATGAATAGACAAAATGCATAATTTGTTTTTTAAGAAGTTATTTCATCATTTGCTACTTTAATATCTTGTATGATTTCAAGACTCTATGAAAGAATTTCAGCAAGTATTCAAAAATTATTGCAAAAAAACACTTTGTTTCAATTACTTAAATAAAAGAGAAAAGTAAAAGAAAGGAAAAATTATAAGCTAAGAAGCATTGTGTCAATTTGATCTTGTTAAAAACATCATTAGAGTTACTTATTTAAAATAAAAAAATAAATTATTGCTTGTACGTTTATTTAAATAATTACATTTATAAATTATTATTAATCTCTTTATTATTGTATGTATATATTAATTATTTTTTATGGATTTCTTTTCATTGTTGATTTATTAAACTTATACATATATATATAAATTAATAGTTTAACCCTGTATATATATAATTACATAAAAGAAAATTAACTTTTCGATCTATGCTGTTTGTTTTAGTGTATAAATCTACGAATGGCACAGGTCACAATTTGGAAGGTTAATTTTTTCTACTTAATTATACTTATATAAATAATCTGAAAGTTTCATTTTTCTTGAATTAGATTCAGACCTTTGTAAAAAAGGGTTTTTTAAAGATTTATTTTGATATACATAGTATGTTCTTTAGATTAATTAAAAAATAAATACTCTACTGAGTACCTATGTAATGGTTTGACATCTTAGTTTAAAATATTGTCATTAGTATTTCATGCAAAGCAAGCATATACCATTTATAAATATTTGAAATTCATTCATGGAAAGATAGCTACATTGCTAATTTATCCTTTCCTGTTTTTGTTTGATTATTGCAATCAATATTACTATTTGTATTTTGAATGGTCATCTTAATCATTCTCAATGACGTAATCACCAGGTCATAACCATAATCATGTGTGAGACCTGAGTTTGTGACTATTGTCATCATTTTTATTATTTGATCTTCACTCCCTAATATTATACAAGAAGGTGTATCTATAAATAACAAAAATGCTTAAAAACTAAAGAAATATACAATTATATTTCCCAAAAAGTGAGTAGATATTTAACGATTATTACGGCATTAATATTTAAAATTGCCAATCTCAACGTTTAATGCACTATTAAAATTTATCATAGCAAATCTTAATATATACTCTCATTATAAAAAACTTGAGCAGCATTTATTGGCTTTATATTCGTCACACGATTTGCATTAAATATCAACCAAACCAAATGTTGTTAAGATGGTGTTTACAATCTATTGCATTTCTAAAAAAAAAGAAATGTTTTCATCTGAAGAACACTTCATATTAAAGAATATATAGTAAGGACAATTATTGACAGTTATATAAAGAAAAAGTTAATATACACATTTAGTTGATTTAAAAAAAAAATCATAAATTGAATTTTGTCGCTAGATAATTAAAAAAAACATGTGAACTTGGTAAAAGAGATAACTATTAGTAAATATGTATATAAAACAAAAGATATTTTTGTATGTTCTAAATTAGAGATGTGATATAGAGGTTGTCTATTTTCTGTTTTGTTTCTTATTTATTTAGATACTCAGTGCTATTTTGAGTTCACTGAATTAGATTTACTGGGTTGCATCAGTGCTTGTAGAGGAACATAATATTGCAAATTGCTAACTAAGATTAATGACATTTGTAGAAAGTTTGAGTTAAAATATATGTTAACTAAAATAAGAGCAACAAAAATAGATGAAAAGAATATAAACTTAAAAGTGGAAAGATGACAAAGTCTTACTTTATTTAAATGATGAAAATAGTATTAAAAATAAAATGAAAATTCAAATAAAGTTAAGATATTGCACACCCTACTGAATTTGCATTTAATAAAGAAGGAAATTAAATGTTTTATGAGAAGAGAAGCTTTAAGTGACACAGAAATGTGAAAAGTGAGAGAAAAAAAATAAAAGTGTGTGATATAGATTTAGAAAAGGAGAAAAAATAATTTGAAAATATTATATTATGAATATTATCATCATCATCATCATCCACTAACAAAAAAATTATGACCATTCCAACTTCCAAGAGAAAAAAGGTAGAAAGACTAAATAAAAAAAGTTACACTAGATATAATTATAAAATAACTATACGAATCTTATAAACTACAAATGTGTCTGCATATAAAACATGTGGTTCATTGATTTGTTCACTTGATATTCTGCAATACTGACTTTTAGTTTCTTCTGTACAAAATGTTTCTTTCTAAAATTCTTCACTAAACATGTCTATTCTCTGGTATATTACATTATCTTCCATATCTTCTTAATGAAGACAATTAACATCAAACTTCTTTAAAATGTCTTCAAGACAATCTTAATAATATAAACAGGATTTGCCTCACCCAGTTTATCATGAAACATCATTTTAGGAAATCTTACATTGTTCATTCATTTCAGATGCCCAAAGAAAATATGGTTTAACAAGAATGTACTTGGTAGTATCATATTCAGGAAATTGAAGAATATATTAATTAGTCTTATGACTTGACATTGAATCTTTAAATTTTACAGAGCATTCTTAAATGAATTTTTCTAAGGTTTTTATGTGATTTTGGTAGGACAACCAGCTCTCATTTCCATACAATAAATCAGGTAATGTAACAGCTTCATATATAGCTAAATTAGATGCAGTAGTTATTTAACTGTGATGAAATATCCTATATTTTAAACTTGTTGAAAGCAGCAAAAGAATATTGGAGTTTGTGCAGTACTTCAAAATCTAACCCCCTTCTTATACTTAAAAAGATACCAAGATGTTTATATTTGTCTATATTTTTAAGTAGATAATCATTAAAGTTAAAAGTTGCTGAATATTTTTCTCCCACCACTGGCTTCTAGAGAATCTTTTTCTAACATTATTTATTAAACAAGTCTTAAAATGTTGCATTGAAATATCCAGAAACATTCTGCAGATTTTTTGAATGACCAAACATAATACAATCACTATTATACTATAAATATGGAACCTAAGAAAATGAAGTTCTTGCTTTTGCTTTTAATTATTTTAAATTAAAAATTCCAAATCTGTATCTCATCTTGATCACTGTTTCATTAAGCTGCCTATAAACAGTTCAAAAGATCACACAGATCAAGTATACATATAATTATATACTTGTTTAATAAAAGTTTCTATTTCAAATGCCTCATATAACACACCTGCATTAATAACACTTTTGCTCATTATAAAAGTGGTAGAAGTAATAAAATTTGTAAATAAATTTTGGTGGCAATTAACTAATTTCAAACTATGCCATAAACCTATTCCATTAATTGAGTCAAATGCCTTGATCAAATTAATAAAAGCAATATATAAATTATTCATTTAATTCTAACACTTTTCTTGCATTTGTTTGGAACAAAACTATGTCTGTATTGCTTCTTACTTATAAACTATATTATATGCCTAGTAATCATTTATTTCTGACTAGAATCAACTTATTCAACAAAATCCTTAAAAGTGACTTTATTGTAAGGAATAATAATGATATTCCTTGATAACTGCTGCAATTTATCCATTTCCTTTATTTTTAAAAATTGGAATAATAAAAACACTCTTAGATCAGTTTGTACAACTTTATGAGTCATCATCATGCATTATATTTTAAAACTTCATCAGGTACTTCATCAGAATCTGTAGCCTTTCCATATTTAATATTATAATAAGTTGTTTTGACTTCATTGATCTAGATGACTTTGTCCAAAACTAAATGAATAGACACAAGGATATCTTTAAAGTCATCATCTTTATTCTTTTTTATATAATGATAAATACTCCTCTCATTTGCTCAAAATATTTATTATCAAAACAGGCAACCCTCTATACATATTGTCACTCAGTGCAAGCCAGAATAATCAATGGATGCAAGTATAGAGTTTTGCCTGTTGTAATAACAGTTATAAGCAAGCATAAGAAATGGTGATCATGTGATTTTTATTGGCTTAATACTTATTACCATTATATAAAAAATGTCACTACCAAATTTAATAAGAATATATTATTTACTAGGTCCATATGTTGTTTTTATCATATTAAAAAAAGTTGTAAAGTGATTATGATCAACAAATGTCTATATCTTCTTTACAGCTTTAATCCGCCATTTACTTTTAAGCCTTTTTTGACAATCAGTGAACTTCTTGTCTTTAAATGTTATATTTATTATGGTTTCATATTCAAGTTATTATTCTAACAAAGAGAAAATATATGCTTTCTTTTAATCAAGTCATAAATAATAATAATATCATTGTAAGAAAGACAGTCATGATTCTTTTTTTTAGTAAGCCCACAAATATATTTGTTATAATACTTTAGGAGAAATCCATTAACTAATTTATATGTTATTCAAAAATTTTATAACAATAAAACACTTGCATTTACAGTGTCAATATCACTATTTCATAAACATTTGATAAATGTCTACTATTTGTACTAAAATAGCCTACTTGTATAAATTGTAAATATTTATGTTATTAATAAAGTTTTTATTATATAATAATAATGATGATGATGATGAGGAGGAGGAGAATGTGTTAGCTATCTAGCTAGATTATCATAATTAAATGCTAAATATTTATTGTGCCCTTTTGTATGGGTCTCCATAAATTGTTGTATCAATTTATTAAAAAAAATTTTAAATTTAAGATATATTTAGCTATATGATGTTGATTTTATTTATGATAATCTTTTAAAAGTTTAATTAAAGTAATCTATGAATATTTGATATGTGAAATTGTGCTAATGTTTGAGAGAGACGTTTCAATAAAAAATGATAATATTATATGGTTGGGAAAACTGGCCATGATCAATACTGCATTAATAAGTTTTGTAAATAAATGTTTAAAGCTAAAAGTTTAAAAGACAAGTTAAAATTAAATGCATATATTTATTGTTGATAAAGATTAATATTTAATAAGTGAATATAAATATTTTAATTATTAATAGTATATAATAGAAGATTAATATTTGATTTTAATAATATCGAATTATTATTTTAAAGTTGTTATAATATATTATTTATTTTAAAAATATTTATTTTTAAAATTAAATTGTTAGTTTATTTTTAGATAATTAAAGCGTTTGTATCTGTGTTGTAAAACAGATGATAGATAGACATATGTACACACATGCTTGTAAGTTTTTTAGTAAAGTTGCAAAAATGTTCTAAAATTCTATTAATAATTGCAGAAATATTATATTGGCTATCACGAGATAAAAATAAAGATAATTAATGTGAAATATTAAATCTGATTTTTAAAATATTGCTTAAAAAAACATAACGAATAAAAATAGGCTTAGTTTGTTTAGAAAAATAGTCTTATAAAAGTTAAAAGTGAAATAAAGTAAAACATATATTTTAAAAAATGTTTAAGGGATTTAAATAAATGATAAAGATTAATTTAAGAATTTAATAATGTAATAAATAATAAATATTAAATAAGTCATTATTTATTTTTAATTCTGTATTGTTGGTAAAATATGTAAATAGGCTAGCAAGATGATTGTTTAATTTACCAATCAAGTGGGGAATTTATTCCGGTATAAAACTAAGGTTCAATTGTTCGGAGGGGGATTATGATTGTAATTTCTTTTAAGTGAAGTGTGCTATTAGATATAGCTAAGTAAAATTATAGACGCTCTCGTAATCGTTTTTAAAATTATAAGAGAGTAGTTTTAAAAAAATTATAAAAGTTTTACCGTTAAATATGCAGTGCTAATTTATTTATAATTCCCTATTGATCGTCTCTATCGAAGCTCAATTTACTATCAAATAGTCATGAAGGTATCATATAAGGATAAAATGTATTGGAGACTTTATACTAAAAATATAACAAACGCTGGATTAACTAGGAGAATTACTAGTTGGATAAAAGTAATATATTGGACATTATATGAATTTAAAAGTTGATTATAATTAATCTTTATAAAAAAAAAAATATTTTAAAAAAAGATAAATACTTCTTTATGAAGAAAGTATTTTAAATTACAAATTTAAGTACATATCTTGGTAAAGATATGGTAATTAATAATAATTGTAGAATTACTTGCCTTGTTAAGTCTTTGTGGTTTAAAAGACTAGATTTCGATAGTTTTAAAAGGCAAATAAATCGGAAGTTTAATTGGCAAAGAAATACCTGTAAATAAAATATTATATAGTAAAGTCTGGACGCTGGTCGTACAGAAGAATTTAGAAATTAATCTTACCTAAATATTTGATAAAGAATGCGCAAATAAGTATACGTGGATATCCAAGTCAATTTATAATAATTAAATAAGAACATTATAAACTATTGACTAATCCTAGAAATAATAACTTTTAAATAATTTTTCTTTAAAGAAATGAATCTGGATCCTATAAACTATTTTAATTATTATTTTGTTTCTTATGGTGGAACTTATTCTATTTTATTTAAAAAAAAAAAGTTTTCATTTATTTCATAAAAACTGTTTAAACACGTGATGTACCGGAAAAGGAAGTAATGTTGGTAAAAGTTTGTGCCTAGGAAAAAAAGAACAATTATAGGTGGAAAGAAGACACCGTTGGATTTTATGTAACATCTTTTGTTTTCTTAACTAACATAGATATTTAATTATTTATTGATCTATTAAAGATAAGAGAGGTACATTTTTTAAAAAGTAACTAAATATTAATATAAAACTTAATTTCATAAAGTTTATTTTTATATAATTATACAACAGTAATATTTTAAAGAATAATTGTTGAGTATAAATGAAATTATTTTGTAAAACTGTAATCCTGGAGGACATCGTGTGGCGGATTATAAATTGGAATATCATTTATGGTAAAAAATTATATAATAGTAATAATTTGATGTATTTTGCTTTGTTTTCTTTAGATCAACCAAATATAATTTGATTGTTGAATGAATGTATAAATATTTAAAGAATATACACACATAATATTAGAATAACAGTTTTATTTTAATATGCATACTTTAAATTTATGATATAAATTTATTACAACGTAATAAGAGAAATCAGAAATAATTATATGATTCTTTCGTGAATAAGTTTTAATATTTCTGTTACAATATTAGGAATTTGATTTATTATATTAGTATGAGTTATTTATATTTATTTTCAAGTTAGTAAGAGGTTAAAATATTTATTTTTATTTTTATTAGATAAGTTAAATTAATTTTATATAGAAATTTATATTTTGATTGAAGGGTTTATCGATATAGATGATGAGGTATAAGAGAGTTTGGATAGTCGTATATTTTTTAAAAAATTGGTAAGCTATTACTGAAGTTAAATAAGGTTAAAATGATATTTGTAGATAGAATTTTATTAGGAAGGAATAGGAATAACAAGTAGAGAAGAGTAGTAGTTTAAATAGAAAAGAATCATAGAATTTTATTTAATATAATACTTTATAAAATTTGAAATTGTTGAATAATTTTAAATATTATTTTAAGAAAAGAACATATATGTATTGCATATTTTGGTAAGACATACATTATGAAATTACATCAGAATGAAGTAAATAATTATATAATCAATAAATGTTGTTATATTATAAAGTTATATCAGTCTATACATTAGTTGATATGTGATTAATGCTAATAGTAAATGTAATATATACTAGTACATTATAATAGAAATAGCAATAATACTTAAGTGAAGTAGCATTTTAATTGTTAAAGTTTGTTTATTTTACATATGCTACATAAGTGATATTTTACATAAAAGTCTTCTTTTGTACTAACTAATGACAAATGATATCTATTAAGATTTAAGTTCAGAAACTTAATTAAATGTTATTGATAAAACATTTAAGAAATGTATAGATTATCTATTTTGGATATGGAAATAGTAACAGTGTAAAATCTTGTATTATTATTATTTTCTTTATTTTCTTTGGTTTCCACTTGTAATGTAAATAATGTATATAAGTTGTTTATTAAAGTTGATGTAAATAAATTTGTTTAAGTTGTTTTAAAAGTGTGTCGGATTCATTATTTTACACCACAGCATTTGACAACAGATAATTTGAATAAACATAATATTTGCACAATATGAATTTATTGTTATTATTATTTTAAAAGAAACATAGTATTTCCTTAATATAATTTATAGAGATTGATTGACATTAACATATAATATTATAATGGTCACAAAGTAATTATAATGCATAATATAAGAGTATAATATTATTTATTGCCACATATTATTGAATTATAAGATTTTAGTATAATTTTTTAAATTAAGATACTATATGAAAATGAAAGACATGTATATGATTTACTTATTTTCTTAATGATTAATAGTATAATAAAATAGATAAGATTAATTTATACACTAGAAATTATTATTGTTAGTTATTATTATTATGATAAGTTAGGTGTAGTTAGGTTTGATATTAAATCCCTTATCATGCCTATCTGCAAGAAGTATTATTACTTTAAGATAATTAAAAGAACCTGAGATTATTTAATTACATTTCCTTAATAAAAGATTGAGATTTATTTATTATTATTATTAAAGTTAGTTAATTTTTATAAAAGACATAAGAGTGCTGTAGATGTAGTAATAAGACAATAAAGAGGTAATAGTATTCTTATGCCATTGAGATAATGTCTTGGGAAGACATTAGCTCAATGTAAATTCAATTACCACTTGTAACTTCACTTCATAGTCTCATGGTTTTAATAAATACTTATTTAATTAGTACATGATATTGAACTATATTAATTTTTGGTAAGTTATAATAAATCTGATAAGATATAGTATTAGAAAAATATATTAATGATAGTTATACATATTTTAGCTGAGCATAACGATTTAATTGAGCTAGTCATATTCTAAGTTATATTATATATCGGGAAGTGAGGGTACATTATATATGTGGTATACACTTGTTCTGCATTATAAATCTATGATATTCTTAATCATTTAATATTATAAAATCACAATGATATCAATCAGATATAAAGATAATATGTTGCATTCTGCTTAAATAAAGGAAAAATACCATGCCATCAGATCCCTTTATATTATTTTTTTCTCTACACATGGAAGTTGGAATAACTTTGGAGACTATAAAACTTAGTCATTTAATATGTTATACAGTTTAATAAATTAAAAATAAAACAGAAATCCTTCAGATCTAATTAATTAATAAATACACTTATAACTACTAGAGATAATTAATTATTCACAAAATGTAATGTTATGATTATTTTTTTGTTTGTTTAATAAATGGAAGCAAAATTATTTTAATTTTTTTTTTAAAATTCTTTTTGGAACATTACCCTCATAAAAACTCTATCTATCTATCTATCTATCTATCTATCTATCTATCTATCTATCTATCTATCTGTCTGTCTGTCTGTCTGTCTGTCTGTCTGTCTGTCTGTCTGTCTGTCTGTCTGTCTGTCTGTCTGTCTGTCTGTCTGTCTGTCTGTCTATCTATCTATCTATCTATCTATCTATCTATCTATCTATCTATCTATCTATCTATCTATCTATCTATCTATCTATCTATCTATCTATCTATCTATCTATCTATCTATCTATCTATCTATCTATCTATCTATCTATCTATCTATCTATCTATCTATCTATCTATCTATCTATGAATTGAAAGTTAAAAAAGATTTTTAAAAATGGCAATTAATAAGATAACTTTCTTTCAAAACAAATTATTGAGTTAGTCAGTTATGATATGCATTAATTTCATTAATATACTTGGCAGAAAAAGATTTGCAGTGAGAAAAATATAGAAATTGTAACATTTTACATATAATTAAATATTATTATTTAAATATTTGAAGTAGCAGATCTTAATGAATTTATAGTAATAATATTATTAAGACAATTTTGCCTGTCACTGTTAAATTCAAAAAGTTTTATTAACAAAGCCTATCTAATATTATAAATTTTCTTACTATTCAATATCAATTTTTTCTTAGTTATCTGTCAAATGATTTTGATAATTTTCCAACACAACTAATGGAATTGATTTAATGAAGCTTCAAATCTCAGTCACAAATATATACAGGTTAATGATGATAATGATAGTTAATGAATAGTTATCCTTTCATGCATATGCAATAACCTCAATTGTCTTGGCTTTTCTAGTAGAGAGTCACTTTTTTATATATAATAATTCATTCACATCTTTCCCTGAACTTTTTACTATCACTAACCCTTAAATTTGTCCTGGCTTTTATAACTTTTTTTAATAATATTTTTATTTTCTATAAATATTTTTCATAATTTTTTTAATGTGGTTTAAACTTTTTAATTAATTCATTTAGTTGTCATATCTCGACATAGCTGGTGCGTATTTTTCTTTGTTTAATTAATTAAAATAATAAATGTTTAATAAAAAAAAAAATAGATTCAAAATGTATTCAAAACAACAATTTATTTTGTAAAAATTATTTACTACATTATTTAAGGAAATATTCTAATATTTATTTGAATAAACATGTACAAAAAACCATAGCTATTAAATATATAAAATTGAAAATATATACTTATTGACAGACCAGCTAAATATGAATATGTAACTATGATATATGAATTAGATCCCTGAAGAATCATTTCTATATTAATGTCAATTTATTCGCCAGACAAAATATGGTCATTTTTATCTGATTTTAGGTTCTGAAATGGTAAATAAACTAAACATGAATACTCATACTCTACTTCAAAAGAGTGAAACTTTTTATATTAATGACTATAATTGTAATTATTAATTAAGACCGTTTACAGTTTCAAATAACAAAATAGATGGAATTCAATTTTTTTTAATAAACCCTAAATAAATCATGTGGAATATTGAGATATATACTTATTTATGGAACAATTAAGTCTGAGTACATTAATTTTATCCTATCTATGACTATGTATTAAATGTGTAATAAGAAAATATATTTTATTTTTCATTCAACATTACAC
This sequence comes from Epiperipatus broadwayi, assembly GCA_028023455.1. Classification (NCBI taxonomy): domain Eukaryota; kingdom Metazoa; phylum Onychophora; class Udeonychophora; order Euonychophora; family Peripatidae; genus Epiperipatus; species Epiperipatus broadwayi. Next base: position 202,667 of record JAQFVV010006199.1, read on the forward strand.
ATTGAGCATGCTTTCAACTTTATCTGGCAGATTCACATTGCTCAATTATTCCACAGATCACAGACCGCAGTTCTTGCTTTTATAAATTCTCATGTTATTTATTTAAATTTACTCATTTACATGTTCCATTTTTTGACCAATGGAACATTGTTTCTTTTTTATTAATCAAATGAGGATCTTTAGTGATAGTTCATGCTTCTTTATATTTTTGCTTTCTGTCATCCTTTTCAACACTAACTGCTTTTACATTAATAGTTTGTGTTGAGAGAGATAATAGGAAGCTAAAATATAAGAAAGCATGGCCTATCATTAAAGACCCCCACTCAATTAATAAAAAATATCAAGCATTTTATTGTCAAAAAAATTAAACATGTAAATGAGTTAATCTAAATAAATAGCATGTGAATTGACAGAAGTGAAAACTGCAATCTGTAGAATAGATAAGTGCTATGAATCTGATGAATAAAAAAGAAATCAGGCTCAGCATTTAATGTTTAATTGAAAATAAAGTACCTTTTCTTGTTACACATTTAATACATAGTCATGGATATTATGACTGGCACAAAAAAAGTGAAATTATACATAGGTTCAGGTTCTTTAAGAATCATTTTTAACATGAGAAATTAATGTGAGAAAGTGGCATTGTTTGCATGTTTGTTTAAAATGATTACTTAGGAATTATATTGAGACTTAGCTTATAAATAAGTTTATATTAACATTAATATCCATGATCTATTTATGGACTTAGTAATATAATTAATTGAAGTGGATTTTGCAAAAAATAGTCACTAATATAAAAGGTTCACCTTTCAAAGAATTAATACCTAGTTTATTATTTCTTTAAGAACATAGAGATCAAACAAATTGACTGTCTTTAATCTGAACAATAAATTTACATTATTATAAAAAAGCAAGCATTTTTTAGAAATCTAACTTGTGCATTATAGTAATGTATTCTAATTTAGTTATCCCAAGAATAATTTTAAAGAAATATCTAAAATTTAAACAAAATTTACATTTTATTTCACAATCATTTGTTTTGATTTTATTATAATTTTTTTAACTATTTTTTTTTCTTTTTAAAGCTATAATTGAAGTAAATACTTCAGTGGCAGTTTTAATCAGTTGGAAAATCAAGAAGAGGATGGGTGTAAGGGTAGGGCAAGATGATCAAAGTCCATCAATGGACTATCAAGATGCTTTGGAGGGTCCACAAAAATTTAAAAACAAGTAATGGTAACAAATAGTATATTACACTAGAGTAAATAGCTATACATAATACATTTTTCACATCCTTGCAGATGCTATAGGTAAAAATTGGCTCTTCCTAATCAAGGCCCCGTATATAGTCAGGTGCTTGCCTATGGGATTGGTTGATACATCTATCTTTATTTAAATGCATGGTAATGCATACATCAATTACCAAAATTTTCAACTCAAATACATTCACTATACAATGTAAAAGCACAATCAGAATCATTGGATACATTCATTCAGTTGGAAGTCAATGACTATGCTTTTGTTATGACAGTTTCACAGATTTAAATAATTTATAGTGAAATTTTTAATATTTTCTCATATTTTAAAAAAGGACTGTAATGTCTGAAACAATTGCAGAGAAAAGAAAGGCATACGATTTTAATACAGAATGGGGAAAAAATGCATACATGAATTGCTAATTCATCAGCCTGAAAATGTTCCCTGCACAGCACAAATGTACACTCAAAAATATTGAATATGTTGAAGTCTGTCACAAAGCTGATATCAACATTTTTTGTTGTGGCAAGTATACAGATTTAAGTAATTAATTGTGAAAAATTAGCATTTATTATATTTTAAAAGAAAGGTGTAATGTCTGAATTACCTGCAAAGAAAAGAAAGATGTACAATTTAATACACGTGTATGTGTAGTATATATGTCAATGTTGAAAAACATTTTAAAACTATGCATGTAATTTTTGCAGGGAGATCAAGATATTTGAAAAAAAATATAAGCAGCTCTTGCTCTGAAAAAGTGTGCCCACTACGGAATAAAGAATAGTATCAAGTTGATTAGAATGGAAAACATTTAGAGCATATTTGATCTAAAACGTAATTTCAATTAAACCTAATGATAATAATTTAGAGTTAAATTCATTACCTATTTACATATCTATACGCAGAGAGACATTAAATTAATTGTGTACGTGTGTGGATGTTTGTAAAAATTTAAATTCCCAACATTAATTTAATTTATGGAAAAGTTTAAATTTAGTTCTAAAAACATTTGATTCAAACAAAGTTTTTTATTGATTCAATAATTTTACAATTTTAAATCAAGATTTGATTTATTTCAATTCAATCAGTTTTTGATTTAAGACTAGTTGGTATGTAGAGGTGATAAATGATATAGATTTATTTTACATTCCTGTGGAAGACAAAAATAAAATCAAATAATATCAGAAAAATGTTATTTCATGAAGTTATATAAAGATCGAATGGATTTTTGTTATTCATTCATCCTGTATCCAGCTCTAGGAGATAGTCTGATGGTATTATTGTTTCTAGATTGCTCCCTACAACAGATATAATTTGGGGAAAAACCTCATTTCAGCCACTGTGAAGTAAAAGCAAAACATTAATGCTAACTAAAGTGTATGATAATTGAAAAAAAAAATCCATGAGTGAATAAGTAAAAAGATCCAAGGTCTATCTCTTTTTCAGATTGTCTGTCTCAGCTCTAAAATAGTATTCTGAGTATTGTATTCTTATCTGTTATTAATAGTCCTCAAACCAACTAAAAGAATTTTTCAAAGTATGCAAATTTTAAGTCTGCAACTTTTCTAATATATAGTTTACCTTGCACAAAAAATATAAAATTGTCAACAATGTTTGAAATACTTGGCATTCAGACACATTTATATGAATGTAATACCTAAACAATATAACTAGAAACTGTGTAGCAATACTATAAGTTATTTACTTATAAATTCTTGCCTTGGTTTTTTCTAAAACTTTAGAGAAAAAGAAATCAATAATCATTTGTTTAAAGATTTAGCTGTATATTATAGATGTAATTTGTTTTTTTCTCTTGATCTTAGTTTAGTTTTGTTAAAGAATAACAAAAATTTAGTTTTATATGTAATCTTATATTTAGTTATATGATACAACAACCTTTCTGTTGGATTTTCTTTTGTTATGTGAAAAATACACTTCAAAATTTGAAGAAAGATTTACTCAGATGGGAAAAGCAATTTTATCACTAATATTATTATATAATAAATTAAGCACAGTTTGGGAAAAATATTAATAATAAAAAAATAAAGATTTTGAAATATATTTTTTTAAAAAGAAAACTAATATAAATTGATGCATTTTTTTATATGTTACTTTTATGAACCTTCAGGTAAAAATTATTTTTTAAAATTTATATATACGAGTATTATTTTATATCTGAATAAAAAAAATTTACAGGAGTTTAAATATACTGAGATTGCTGAATAGATAACAGAATAAAAGATTAACCTTCTTATGCACATGAAAAATTAATTAGGATTGAATAGATTACTTAATTATTAAAATAAAATTTATTTAATATTAGTGCATGAAAACATGTATGTGGATGTATATTTTTAACACAAAATTTAATTCATTAAGTGTATGATTTTTGAAAATAATTATTTAAATTAAAATGTTAGAAAAATTTGAGTTTATTAAACCTTATAATCTCTCTCTTAGCAAAAAAATTTGGTTTTGATTAATATCCTTAGAAGGAAAAAACAATCTACATTTTATTGTCATTATTATATACAGTATAGATTAATCATAATTGAGTAACAGCAGAATGATTTAAAGGATTAAATAAAGAGTTCCACATATTTTTATGTTATGGAAATGCATTGATTATAATATAATTATTTATCATTTGTTATCAGTGAACTGATAATTATTTATTTTATATAAATTAAGAGAATAATTGTCACGAGATTTATTTCTATTTGCTTTTCACAGACAATTGATTTAGTTCTGCATATTAAATCCTACTTAGATATTTGATTAATGAAGTTATACAGATTATATTAGTCATTATATAATTTATATTTATCATATGCAATTAGCATGGACCTGCTTTACATGCTTTATGAAGATGTTTTGACTTGTTACCTTACTTGATGTGCATTTTGACTAAAGGCCAATAATTATATGAATTTGTTCATTTTTAATGAAAATTATTTTGATGATATGAACATATCTACTTTTTAGTTCTTTTATTAGTTAATTCTATCTATAAAATATTTCAATTCTGATATCTTTCTATTGTATTATTCTATTGTTAAAATGATAATTTAAAATGATAGATTATAAAGATTATAAAAATTTAAAGTTAATTAAGAAATTATATAGTAATATGAGAATTTATAAAAGGTCAAGGTAAAAATTCCTTTCCAAATTTGTATACTTCAATTTCTTAAACATATGTAAGTCAAATTTAGAATAATATATATAATTTACTCACAACATTGTTTCAGTTACTACTGTAATTAAATTAAATTAATTTAAATTAATGTTAGTAATTCAACCAGATCATTAATCACATGATCATCATTTTCTATTCTTACACAAACTATTAAAACAGTAGCCAATTGTTCATATAGTAGTGCCATGCAGTGCAAGCCTTAGCAATCAATGAATGCAAAAAGGTTTGTGCATAAAATCTTTATCTAGTGTCTACTCATTCAGTAATCCCAGATTAGTTTCTAGCTGGTGGATTTCATCAGTGAGAAGCCTTGGATCTGAGAGCATTGTTTCAAGATCTTAGGATATAATGCATCTCTTCAACAGTCACTTTTTATTTATTTAACTACAAAGCTATGAGCCAAAATAAAAATACAATGTTTTCAATAAAAATGGCATCCTAAGATTACGTTGCAGTGCTCTCAGATCCAAGCCTCTTCACTGATGAAAGCCACATGCTAAAATCTAGTCTGGGAATATTGAATGAGTAGGTATTGAATAGGAGTTTTTCACACAAAATGTTTTGCATCAATTGATTACAAAGGCTTGCACTGGATGGTATTACTATGTGGAGAATTTTCTACTGCTCTATCAGATCATTAATATTAGAGTAATTGAACTTGGTACTTAAATTTGAAAGTAAATTATTTAAACAGTTGTTTAGCTGTGAAAAAGATGTTTAAAATGAAGATAAATATGTGTTAAGTTTAACTAAAGCTAAACACCATCTATCTCCATGTAACCAGCCCATTAAAAAATGTAAAGATGAAAAAATACCCCTGAGATAATTTGCAACAAGCCTTGTTTCCATTCAAGAGTATGAGTTTTTCTATTTTTATGTATATAGAAGTGCTAGCAAATAATTAGATTGCAAAATGGATATATTTAGCATGTAAAACATCAAAATATTTTACTGCAAAAATGGAGAAATTTGACTATGTGCATTAGCCACAAGTAAGTGTTAAGGGAGAATCTTACAAGAAGAAAACCAACATAGAAAAAAATTACAACTTACAAAAACTCCAAAGAAAAATAAATCCTTGGAAAAAAGATATATTAAAATGCACATTACATTTAAATTTATAGATAAGCTTTAAATTAAATAACAATTGTTACTCATTAATAATTTTATTAGTATATATTTTTAATTGTAACATGTTTTTATATTGTTTTCTCCATCAAAATTATAAGGTTTTTTGCTAATTTAAATTGTTTTATCTTTGTTAGCTAAATTTTTTTATGTGAACAATAATGAGTCATAATAAAGCATTTTATGAATTTAACATTTTCTTTTAAAACATTTTTTTTATTTAATTGATTTTTCTCTCCAAAATTATAAAGGGTTTTTTTAATAAATTAAAATCTTATCTACTATTGTTAAAACTTATACAGCTCTAATTATTAAACAGGGAATAATTTAATAAAAGAAATAAGGTATAAATAATGTATAAATTTGAATTATCATATTATGTCATTTTTACATTTTTTTAAAATTATTAATTAGTTAATTTATTAATGTCTTTATTTCTCCAGTTATCTGCTCTATGAATTGACGGTGTATGTGATTTTATTTTATTACAGTTTAGTATTTTAGGGAGTTTAAAATTATTTCAATAAAATTATTTAATTTAAGATAGAGTAAGTGGTTGTATTTTTATTTCTCTTGTTTATAGTTATAATACTTAAGAGTCTTATGATGTTGAACTAGCTCTCAAGAGCAATAATTGTTAAATTATATAGAGGTAAGGGTTTAGGTTTAGATTAAACATCCAGATGATAACTATGGATTGTGCAGAGGTATCACATTTAAAGTCCATTTGCTGCATTTTGTTTTTGTATTTGAAATTAAGTTATAGTAGACATGTACAGTAATGGTACCATGTATCTGGAACAGTGATGATGATTAGCATGCATCAGTCTGCCAGCATTATTTTTAAATGGTTCTATTCTTCATAAAGTTTGAAAGTGGTTAGATGTGTTTATAAGGAATTTCTTTTAAATCTAGTCATAAGGAAGATGGTTGCCTATTGATTGTGGATTTGATTTTCTGGTATAATGCTGGTGAATATTTGATTATTTTTGTTTAATGCTGGGTAATTTGTAGTTTATAAATTTTATTAGTTTACTTACTTATAGTTTATTTTATATTGTCTCTCTCCTCTTAGTCATGGTATTTGTTTACTTATTTTTTGTTGTTTTTAATTATTATTTGGTGATAATGATAGTTTCTCATTTTCCCTTATCCACCTTTTCATTCCATACCATTACAATAAGGAGTGTATATATTAATTTATTGCAGAAATATCTAGTGATATATAAGCAATATGTGTAAAATATTAATTTTTTCAGAAATATCTAGTGATATATAAGCAATATGTGTAAAATAGATTTACAGTAAATCTATATGTATTAAATGAAGTTCATTTACAATATAGTTTTGAAAAGCATATAAAAAAATTTTTTTGTTATCAAAAGCAAAAATGTCAAACACTTTTCACTTAAAAGGATATTTCATATTTTTAGTCATTTAATAGTTTATTATATAAATATATTATTATGTACACACACTAAATATGATATATACATGAAGGGTATACTTATTAACTTAGAAACAGATATATCTAGTGATATATATATATATCAACTATAAGTTCTAAGTCAATTTAATGTACAATATAGTTTTACATTTTTATTTAGTGTATCAATACTAAAAAGTTAAAAATAACAAATAATTTTTTTTATATTAAATGTTTTTATTTACTGTTCCCTAAAAAGAAAAAAAAGTTTCTTAAAACAACAATTGGAGTGTTTAGATTTAACTTGAAATAAAAACATGGGAGATCTAGCAATCAATTAAATCAATCCCTTGTTATAAAAATAGGGATTGACTTAATTAATTTTTGGATCTCCTTCTCCCATGCTTTTATTTCAAGTTAAATCTGAAAATCCCAATTGTTGTTAAAATAATATATTTTTTCTTTTTATTGCACAGTAAATAAAGATATTTAATATAATTTTTTTATCTCTATTATTTCTTTTACTTTAGAATACAATAGTTTTAACTAGTTGCTTCAAAGTACATAATAAGACTGGAAATTTTGGCATAAAAAATTGCAAAAAAACAGAAACTACTTTTAGGCTTGAGAATTTAACTTGGCACTATTTATTCATATATTAAATAATAAATGTTAATTCTAATGAAATATAAAAATTAATTTTGTTTATGTAAACACACACACACACACACACACACACATATATATATATATATATAATCAGATAAATAAACAAATAAATAAATCTATCTATTTATATAAATAAATAATTACAAATAGTGTATTAAGAAACTAGATAATCCTTGAAATACCTAGTTACATAATACACTATTTTTGATTGTTTGTGTAAATATATAAGATAATTCAAGTTATTATCTACTTTTTCAATATATTACTTTCTGAATATAAATAAGTGTATTACGAATGCATATAAAACATTATATTAGAATTAATATGTGTTAATTAATATTCATTGTTTATTATTAATATATTAACAAATAATATTTTTTTATTTTTAATGTTATGAATATATAATAATGTTTTATGTATATCTTTTAATTAACAAATCAATTAGATATTTATTACAATAACTTAATAGATGATTGGTAAATTTTTTTAAGAAGATGATTTTGTTGTAGAAGTTGTTTACTTAAGCATCAAATAATTAAAAAATTAATTTTTAAATCTGATTAATTTTCTGATAACTTTTCATTTTTTGAGGAAAAGCAGTCCTCTAGTTAAAATATTAAAAAAATAAAAACTTCTTTGCATATAAATATTACGATATTGCTTATTTATATATATTCCCTTTACTAAATTTATTATATTTTTATTGATTATTTTTCTCTCTCTTTGCATATATGGGCAATGAAAATTAGCATATATTGAGAATAATCAAAATTAAAAACGGAAATGGGAGGAGAATTTTAAAAAAGGAGAATAAAAAATAATATTATAGGATGTCAGAATAGAATGGAATGTTGTTGTTTTTATGTGTGAAATGAATGGAAATATTAAAACATTCTGAAAAAGAATAAAATTTGAATGATATTTAAGCAAAAAAATTATCAGATGCTTAAACATTAGTCTGGAAAAATGTAAGTTATATTAAATCATACTACTCTCCAACTCTTTACAGAACAAAGAAAATTTCTCGGTCTTAATATGCAAATATCTGCATCTATAAAAGTAGTTGTAATAAGTACAAGGTAAAAAATGTCTTACATAGTCCATTACTGATCAAAGTTCTTTCTAGAATCTCTAGAAACATTGCAAAGAAAGATCTCAACAAGCACAGCAACAGTTGATTGATGATGGTTTGATATTTTTCCATTCTTGTCTTATGACTTAGCCAAGATTGAGAAGATAAATATTAACTGGTCAATTAAATAGGCTGCCTGAAAAAAAAATCCCAACATCTTTAACATTTTCAGCTAACAGAAATATAATTTTTTACATCAATATATACTAGATGCAATAAATATTTGTAACGCTTTAATCAAATAATTATATCGGGTGAATTTAATTTACTTATGATGGTCTCTTACTTTAAAAAAAGTTTGTTTAAAAGAAAAATTGATCCTAAGGTCACAAGTTAAAACTTTTCTATTTCTTTTACAATAAACCTTAGGCAAAATTAATATTTTTAAAGTAATCATTTTAATGGACTTTCAGGTCGGTGTTTATAAAATCATTTAATAATATTATAAAAATTAAAATAAAAAAGGCAAAATCTTTTACTGAAATATAAAAATATTTTAAGTATATTAAATATTTTTACTTTTCTTATTGTCTATAATATTTTTATTCTTTGAGTTTAGTAATCAGATAAATCTTCAAAGGTTTTTTAATATTATGAATAATATATATATAAAATCAAATATATCAATTCATAATTAAATAACTAGCCAGAATTAAATTATAGCTTCACCACAAATGGTATCCCTGATAATGCAGACTTTTCCAGCCTATGTATATGAACAATATGTACGCACACAAAATTCTTTATATGAAGGATTTTATGTAATTTAAAGTAGGGTAAGAATAATAGACTTAAGAATAAAATGTTTCAGAATTCATTTCCTGCGAAGAAAAAAAAAACAAGTCAGTTACAGTCAGATGAAGAAAATGGTTATATTCAATTTGACATTTTATATTTAAACATCACAGTCTTTTGAGCAATTAACTAATCACATGATTATTCATTTCTGTTGGAAGATGCAGTGATGTAACTAAATAATAGAGTACTATGATCAAGTGACAATCTAGGATACTATATAAGAGTAGTTTCCTTCAGCCTATGTGATATTCTTATTGATGTATTGTGCATGTGAATGACTGTGTATGTGTGAGGAAAATCATTTCATAAGAACAATACAATGTATTTGCTTTCATCAATAGCAATCATTCATAAATGAGTTTGGGCATTCTAATTCCAAAAGCTTAAAAAAATGAAGAAAACAAGACCAAAGATACATTTTGTCATGTGTGTGTATGCACGCATACATGTATGTTATATGTAGAAATAATTTATTTATATATACATATACAAAACTTGATATGTAGTATTAAAAATAAGTTTGCCATTAACAAAAAGACCATTCTTTTAATTTCTTTTTGAAGCCTTAAAAATAAACAGGGCAAATTCTTAATGTTCATTCTGTATATTCTTGTAATTGCAGTTATTATTATTATATTATTGTTCATACAGTAAATAAATGTGTATTGACTTCTTAGCAACATGCATCAGACAGTGTGATAAGGTTATTGGCTTTCATCTACATCTATGAATTTAAATACATTAATCATCTTGATCCTCTTACTCAAAAGTCTATAATTTTCAACTGAGACATCAATTAAGTTTTCTTAATGATATGATGAATGCATAAATATGTGTGTGAATATTCACTTTCTTTATATTTACAACCATAAAATCATTATCCAAGTAGCAGTTGCTAATTGAAGGCAAAATGTTCTAAGAATTGCTGGCTCACAGACCTAAACTTTTGTTTAACTATCTCCAACTGTAACACACTTGCAACTAAAATAACATTTTTGAAGTGAAAGATTTGTCTAATGTTAAATCAGATATTAATAGATTTTGTGTTTAGAAAAAAATGAAAGGATAATTGCTTTGGAAAATAGACTTGCATTTTATTGTAAAAGCAAAAATATTGTTAGAACAAATCAAATGGGATCCATTACAAATAAGAAAATTAAATAATAACATTATGGAGATTGATGATATAACAGGTAGTATGGCAAAATTAGTTTTTGATTTAATGAAAGATAGAAAGTAGAGATAATTCAGGTTTATGCACCCATAAGTTTTCATTTTGATAAAGAAAAGAGTTTTTTTACACAGATGTATAGAATGATTTTTTTTATCAGACTGAGTAGCATTTAAAAATTGTCATGGATAATTTTAATGTGAGAATTGACACCATTGAAGGAGAAATGCTATTGATTAACTTGAATGTGGTGATAGAAATATAAAAAATCATCATAAATTTTAAAAAGATTCAAAGTAGAGAGCATATGGAAACATGCAAATGAATATTTAACAAAACTAAATTATATAAAAACAATATATATTTAGAGAATTCATTGTTCTTATTAGATTCAACATAAAGAGTAATTATTGACTAATCATATGAAAGATATGTATTTATGCAAAATCAGAGAGATAAAAGATATTATGTAGTTTGAAATTTCTGTATTTTTTTATCAAATGGCTTAAATTCACATGTAATTAAAATAATCCACTATTAAAATTTGCAATATTAATAGATAGTACAAGAACAGCAGCCATTTATTAATAAATTTTTAACTGAGACAAGGCAATGTGTGAAATAAAAAGGAATATTTTAAATGAACAATGTAAAAAATCAATCAATCTGGATTTCTGTAAAATAGTAAAAGAAGAATTAATAATAATATAAGAAATATAAGTATGAATTGGCAAAAAAAAAAACTATAGAAAAGAACAAAACTCAAAGTATAATATAATATATTAATTAATATATTTATTCAGTATAGTGAATGTTTACTATAGTAAATAGAGGGATTGGAACTTAGGATTTTCAGTCTATATTCATCCTTCATTCCATTTCAAACAATGGCTACAATATTAAATCTATCAAAATCTTTGAGAATTTTGTCATTGGTTTTTCAATGAAATGGATGGTTAAATTGTCAGAAGGGTGAAAAAATCGAAGTCTGTCCATTAAAGTTTAAGGAAAATTGCTATCTTAATATAAACCAAGCACTGATTGTATATATGTGTGGGAGATTATGATCTGTCTCAACCAATGAGTGCTGTTCTGCATGAAATATATATATATATCTATATATTAGAATAATTTACCTTTTTCACATGTGTGTGGTCATGTGTATTAGTTGTTTGAGATATGGAGAATGAATATAGACTAAAGGGTGTTTCAGCAATAGAGATTTTAAAAAAGGTACTATTATTAAAAGAAGAAAAATAACATATAGTACATAGGAAAATTTAATAAAAAACAAGAAAACAAGATAGTTTTTATAATTGAAATAACTTCTGAATTATCAAATATTTTAAATGAAGAGATAGGATATACACTTAATTCTATGGGTAATGGAAAAACTCCAGAAAATAATATTCCTATAGATATTTTAAAAGAAGTAGATGAAGACGTAAAAAAAATTGCTGAAAAATCTTTATAATAAAAATGTAAATAATAAAAATATATCGGGTGATTGAAAAAATATGTAGTGATTAATATTTAAGAAAAGCAAAAAGGAAGATATTAAAAATTACAAAACTATTGATCTTCTGTGAAATCAATATTATCAATATAATTCTTCTACAGAGAAATTTAGATTCCAAAATAAATATTTAAAAATGGTTTTAGTATAATAAATCATATTTAAGTTTTAAGAAAATTTATTGGCAGATTGGAAAAGGCTTTTGATTTTATTGAATGGCTAAAATTTTGGAAGATGAAGTCTTAAAGCCAAGATTCTATCAAATTCTAAAAAAATATTCATCAAAATACAATAGCAGTTATTAAATTATATAACAACATAAGAAAATTAACATTGATAAAAATCTTTGACAATGTAAATTCTAAAGGAATTTTTTGTGCTGAATTTAAATATTGGGAGATAAGGAAATACAAATAAGTGGTGTTTACTTAAGTCATTTATGCTTTGAGTGTTATATGATTGTTTTGGCAATCAATGTTTCAGAGCTTCAAGAAACATTGCAAGAGTTATCAGATGAAAGTGAGAAAATGGGATTAAAGAAATGTTCAATGGCTTTTGAAAAAAAGATGAAATAAAGGTGAGCAGCTAAAAATACTTTGATCAGATTATTAATACAAATTGAAATATATGGATTTTATTTTTCATAGAATTATATTTAGGTGGAAGTTGTTTTTGGTAAAAATAATATTCTAAAAAATATGCTAATATGTTTAGGAAAAAATATTTTTAATAAAGTGTTTTGCCAATACTGTTATGTGGATTTGAAACATTTGATAGGGGAGAAATACAGAAACTTCAAACTGCATATTGAAGTATAGACGATTGTATGTTAGAGTAGCAAGAAAAGATTGAAATATTTTTGACATTATTTTAAAAATTAAAAAGTTAAAATGAAGTTATTTAAGGAAATGCTTCTAGAAAAGATGATACTAGATGAAGAATTGAAATCTTAATTATTGGTTCTGAACAGATCATAAAATATCAGAAGAATGGATGTCATAAAAAATTTCTGGAGGGATATGGAAAGTAGTAATTATGAAACACAGAAACTGAATTAATTCTAAAATTGATCACTAGATTAGTAATGGTTAAAATATTAACAATGAGATATATATACCAATACTTACTGACATTTTTTATTTCATATATTAATTTATAGTTATAACAAAACTTATCTTAGACTTTTTATTCTTTCTCTTACTGTGTAATTTTTTTCTTTTATAATAAATACTTTAGTAAGTGATAAAAATAAAATTATAAAGAATTGAGCCAATTTATTTAAAATAAAGAGTCATGGACATGTGTCTCCTATTTTTCCCACCACTGCTAAAAGTTTTAATTACTATAAAAATGTTTAAAGATTATAAACAAGAGATTATAAAATATAAACATTCTCAGAAACACACCTTGGTGAAACAAACACAAATCTGAATAAAATTGGCAAGAGCCTCTTGCTTGTACCATTTTATTCAGACTTATGTTTGTTTCACAATAATGCGCTACTGGTAAAAAAAGAAGTAATGTTTTAGCTAGTATTACACAACTGGTTCTATTTATTATATATATTAAATTATATTTAGTTGTTGCTTCCATTGTAATAAGTTATTTGTCATTATGAAACTTTGTTTGTGCAATTTGAATCTGTTCAGCTAATATAGATTCTCTTAAGCCATAAGATAAATTAAAAAAAACTTATGAACTCCTAACAATGAAGTCATAAGAAGTTTGAGTGCCAGAAGTGTGAGCATCAGACTGAATTCTGGGACTTCCTGATCACGAGTTGGATGTTCTATTAATTGTGCCAAATGGCATGGGGGAAAAATGCTGCTTTTCATTGCTTGGGAGTTTATAAAAAGTTTAAGCAGCAGAACATGAGTGGAAAAATCACTCATGGGACCTCCTGATCCAAGTTGGACCATCTACCAAATATAAAAATCCATGCAGGGCAAAAATTCAAATGGTCTTATTGCTCAAGAGTTTACAAGAAGTTCCAGCATCAAAACTGCAAGCACCAAAATCAATCCTGGAACCTCTCAATTCCAAGATGGAGGATCTAACTATACCAACCATGCAGGGTAAAGATAATATTATTTTTATAAATAAATGCCATTTGCTTATTTTAAAAAGGCAACATTTTGAAAGGCATAGTAAAACTCAATATTAACTTTTTTGTTAATACTTTTTAAAATTGTACAATTATCTTTCACACCAAAAGTTTTCACACAAAAGCATATGCAGGAATATAGAGGTAGATGACCATTTAAATGTTATCAAATATTTTATATGATTTGCTAAATTGTTTGAATTAACTCTGTATTTGGGATCTATAACATGTTAGACATCCAGGACAAATATCAGTTCTTCTACTTGTGATATGTGTTTGGATATCATCTTATGAAATTGAAGTTTCTTTAATCTGATAATACACTAAAGAATTAAAGTGTTAAACTACTTGACAAATCTTTAGCTATTAAATTTACATTTGGCAGTGTTAATAATAAGTAATTTTAGTTGCAGAAAGAACAGTTAAGTTAGGGGAGGGGGGGTAATTTTAAGACTGATGGAAAAATGGATGTATTTAAAAATAAGATGAAAAAAAAACCAATTACGAATTCTTTAATTTAGGGTGACGGAAATTTACTAGTTATTAAAAATAGTTATAAATATGTAAGAATTTGCATAAGCAGAATGAAATTAAAGATTATTCAAGTGTATAAAAATTATTAAAAAAATATTGATATTATAATAATGATATAGATTTTGGAAATGAAAATAAATAATTACAGAGAACTTCTGAAGGCTCTTTAAGTTATTTTAAAAAAAAAAATCAAATGTTCTTATTAGAAAGGAATTCATAAGAAATTTGAATCCTGAAGCTCCAAAGCTAGAACTGATATGAGGACATTAGTCTGAATATTCTACTACTGCACTAGATGTCACAGGAAAGAACATTTAGTAGTGATATAAAAATTACAGAAATAATGATGTAAATTCTTGGAAAAAATAATTAATGATTATAAAAAACTTTTACTACACTTTACTCATGTAATAATAGGATTATTTTACCGAAAATAAACAATGGAAAAGTTTTAAGCCATATATTTTTTTAACAACAGATTGCACTGAATGTATGTAGATTCTTAAAAAGTTTTTTTAACACTTTTATTATATAAAAATAAAGGATTATTTAAATTTTAATTTTAATTAAAATAAATTTTTAGCAAATCAATTTTATAAAAAAAAAGTAGTAAAAAGGGTAACAATTAGTTTTTTAAAAAAATGTTTATTAAAAAGCATAAAATGAACTAGTTGTAAAATATGTAGAATTGAAATAAAAGACACTAATTTAAAATTGAAAAAAAAAAAGAAAATATTAGAATTGAGTTAATAAATATAAAGAGAATAAAGAATGAAGAAAATTCAATTTGGAAGGATTTTTGTGGAAATGTTTAAATAGAACAAATGGTATAAGAAAAGTAAAATAAGTTGCAAAGAAAACATTTACATTGAGTTTTCTAAATACTGAAATACAATAGTTGGTTTCAGAAATGGTTAAAGAGTCATAGAAAAGAGGGAAAACATTATTTGGGATGAATATATATATATATATTGTGCCCTTTTGTATGGGTCTCCATAAATTGATGTATCAATCTATTTAAAAAAATTTAAATTTAAGATATATTTAACTATATGATTTTAATTTTGTTTATAACAATCTTTTAAAAAGTGTAATTAAAGTAATTCATGAGTATTTGATATGTGAAAATTGTGCTGATGTTTGAGAGAGACATTTCAATGGGAATGATAATAGTATATGGTTGGGAAAACTGGCCATAAGCAATACTGCATTAATAAATTTAATAAATAAATGTTTAAAGTTAAAGTTTTAAAAGACAAGTTAAAATTAAATGCATATATTTATTGTTGATAAAAATTAATATTTAATAAATGAATATAAATATTTTAATTATTAGTAATACATAATAGAAGATTAATATTTGATTTTAATAATATCGAATTATTATTTTAAAATTGTTGGAAGATATTATTTATTTTAAAAAAATATTTATTTTTAAAAAATGAATTGTTAGTTTATTTTTAGATTATTACAAGCGTCTGTAGCTCTGTTGTAAAAACAGATGTTAATTAAACACATACACACATGCTTGGGAGTATTTTAGTAAAGTTGCAAAGCTATTTTAAAAATTCTGTTATAAAATTTATAAATATTATTTTGGCTATCATGAGATAAAAATAAAGATAATTAATGTGAAATATTAAATCTGATTTTTAAAATATTGCTTAAAAGCATAACGAATAAAAATAGACTTAGTTTGTTTATAAAAATAATCTTATAAAAGTTAAACGTGAAATTAAGTAAGAAAGAATGTTTTAAAAAAATGTTTAATAGATTTAAATAAATGACAAAGATTAATTTAAGAATTTAATAATGTGATAAATAATAAATATTAAATAAGTCATTATTTATTTTTAATTCTGTCTTGTTGGTGAAATATGTAAATAAGCTAGCAAGTCGATTGTTTAATTCACCAATCAAGTGGGAGTTTTCTTCCGGTATAAAACCAAGGTTCAATTGTTCGGAGGGGACTTGTGATTGAAATTCTAAAAGTAAAAGGTGCTATTAAAAATAGCTAAGTGATTATAGACGCTCTCAAAATCGTTTTAAAATTATAAGAGAGTAGTTTTTTTAAAATAATTTATAAAAGTTACCGATAAATATGCAGTGTTAATTTATTGTAGTTCCCTATTGATTGTTTCCTTATTGAAGCTTAATTTACTATCAAATAATCATGAGGACATCATGTAAGGATAAAATGTATTGGAGACTTTATTCTGAAAATTTAACAAACGCTGGATTGACTAGGAGAGTTATTCGATGCCTAACAGTAATACGTTGGACTTTGTATAAATTTAAAAGCTAATGGTAGTTAATTTTTATAAAATAGATATTTAAAAAATGAGAAAATACTTCTTTATGAAGCAAGTATTTGTAAATTCTAAATTTAAATATATATCTTGGTAAAGATATAATATATAACAGTAATTGTATAAATATTTGTCTTGTTAAGTCTTTATGGTTAAAAGACTACATTTTAATAGTTTTAAAAGGCAAATAAATTGGAGATTTAATAAGTAAAGAAACACTTATAAGTAAAAATTATTGTATTATTAAAGTCTGAACGCTGGTCGTACAAAAGACTTTAAAAGTAATCTTACCTAAATATCTGTTACGGAATGCGCAAATATACATGTGGATATCCAAATCAATTAAAATAATTAAACAAGAACTTTGTAAATTATAGACTAATTCTAAAAATAATAACTTTTAAATAATAATATTTTTTCCTTAAGAAGAAATGAATTCGGATCTCATAAACTATTTTAATTATTATTTTCTTCTTATGATGGAACTGACTTTTATTTTATTTTATTTTTTAAAAAAAAGAACGTTTTCATTTATTCCATAAAAACTTTTAAAAAACACGTGATGTACCGGAAAAGGAAGTAATGTTTGGTGAAAATTTGTGCCTAGGAAAAAGAACAATTATCGCTGGAAGAAGACACCGTTGGATGTTATGTAATATGTCTTAATTATTAACTAACATAAATATTTAATTAATTATTGATTTATTAAAGATAGGAAAGGTACATTTACATTTTTTTTTAAAATAATAACTAAATACTAATATAACTTTTTATTGCATAAAGTTTATTTTATAATTATACAACACGTAATATTTTAAAGAATAATTGTTGAGTGTAAATGTGAAATTATTTTGTAAAACTGGAATCTTGGAGGACATCGTGACGGACTGTACATTGAAGTATCATTTATGGTAAAAATTGTGTAATAATAATAATAATTTGATGTATTTACTATGTTTTCTTTAGATCAACCAAATGTTATATGATTATTGAATGAATGTATTAATGTTTAAATAATATACACACACAAGATTAATAATAGCAGTTTTATTTTAATATGCATATTTTAAATTGATGATATAAATTTAGTACAACGTAATATGAAAACCTAGAAATAATTATATGATTCTTTTGTGAATAAATTTTAATGTTTCTGTTACAATATTAGGAATTAGATTTTATTAGCGTAAGTTATTTATTTTTTCCTTTTCAAGTTAGTAAGAAGTATATAAAGTCTATATTTATATTTTTATTTTTATTAGATAAGTAAGTTAATTTTACATAGAAATTTATATCTTGATTGAAGGCTTATTGTATATAGAGGATGAGGTATAAGAGAGTTTGGATCGTTATTATTTTGTTTTGAAATTGGTCATTTATTTTTCTAAAATTAAATAAGGTTAAAATGATATTTGTAGATAGAAGTTTATTAGGAGGAAATAGGAATAACAAGTAAAAGTGTAATAATTAAAATGGAAAAGAATCATAGAATTTTATTTAACATTATACTTTATAAAAGTTGAAATTGTTGAATAATTTTAAAATATTATTTTCTTTAAAAGTACATATACGTATTGCATATTTTAATAAGACATGTAGTATGACATTATATCGGAATGAAATAAACAGTGATAGTCAATAATTGTTATTATACTACAAAGTTATATCAGTTTATACATTAATTAATATTTGAGTTATACTGATAATAAATGTAATACAGCCTTATACATTATAATATAAATAACAGTAGGACTTAAGTGAAATAGTATTTAAATTATTAAAGTTGGTTTATTTACATACATGCTACATGAATGATATCTTACATAAAACCTTTTCTTATATTAATTGATAACAAATGATATTTATTAAAATTAAAGTCATAAATTTAATTGAATGTTATTGATAAAACATTTAATAAATGTATAAATTATCTACTTATGGTTATGGAAATAATAACAGTGTAAAAATCTTGTATTATTATTTTTCTTATTTTTTGTTTATTTTCTTTAGTTCCATTTAAATGTAAATAGTGTAAATAAATTATTTGTTAAAGTTGATGTAAATAAATTTGTTAAGTTGTTTAAAAGATGTGTCGAATTCATTATTTTACACCACAGCATTTGACAACAGATAATTTGAATAAACATAATATTTGCACAATATGAATTTATTATTTTATTATTTAAGAAAGAAACACAATATTTTCTTAATATAATTTATAGAAATGGATTGACATTAACATATAATATTACAATGGTCATAAAGTAATTATAATGCACAATATAAGAGTATAAAATTCTGTATTGCCACAGATTGTTAAATTATAAGATTTTGGTCTATTTTAAAATTAAGATACTATATGGAAATGAAAGACATGCATATGATTTACTTATTTTCTTAGTGATTAATGGTATAATCAAATAGATAAGATTAAGCTATACACTAAAGATTATTATTATTGTTAGTTATTGTTATTAGAATAAGTTAGGTGTATTTAGGTTTGATATTAAATCCCTTATCATTCCTATCTACATGAATTATTATTACTTTAAGATAATTAGAAGAACCTGAGATCATTTTTAATTATATTTCCTTAACAATAGATTGAGATTTATTTATCTATTATTATAAAAGATAATTCATTTATAAAAGTCATAAGAGTGCTGTAGAGTTAGTAATGAGATAATTAGAAGTAATAGTATTCTTATGCCATTGAGACAGTGTCTTGGAGAGACATTGACTCAATGTAAGTCCAATTACCAATTGTAACTTCACTTCACAGTCTCATGATTTTAGTAAATATTTATTTAATTAGTACATAATATTGAACTATATTAATTTTTGATAAGTTTGTAATAAATCTGATAAGTTATAATATTATAAAATATATATTAAAGATAGTTGTACATATTTTAGCTGAGCATAATGATTTGATTGAGCTAGTCTTATTTTAAATTATATCATATATCGAGAAGTGAGGGTAAATATATTTTTATTTTTTTTTTTTTTTTTATATATATATATATATATATATATATATATATATATATGGTTCTGCATGAAATGTTTTCACATGGTCACATGTATGATTGTTTTGATATAGAATGGGAGAATGAATATAGACTGATAATTCTAAGTTTAATTCCCTCTATTTACCATAGTAATCATTCAGTATACTGAATGAATAGGTTAATGACATATTGTGTTGGAAATAGATTTAATCATAGAATAAGTCTAACCCATCTCTTTCCTATTAATACAAATGGATACATAATGGTATGATAATATGAGGGGTTAGATTGACATAATGTCTAAATGGGTGTGACTACAATATCAAATCCACCAAGGGCTTTGAGTCATTGTTGGTTTGTCAATGAAATGGATGATTGAATTGTTGGAAGAGTGAGATGAATGAAGCCTGTCTATTAAAGTTTAAGGAATTCCTATCTTAATATAAGCTGAGCACTGATTGTATATATGTGTGAAAGATTATGATCTTACCCAGCTGATGAGTGCTGGTTCTGCATGAAATATGTATATTGGAGGTTATTTGTCTTTCTCACATGGTGTGGTCATGTGTATCAATTGTTTTGAAGTAGAGTGAAAATTCTAAGTTTAGATTCCTTTATTTATATATTGTACCATTTCAATTAATCTTTGAATAAAAAAAAAGAATTTGAACTTTTAGGGGTTATTTATTTTATAATGTTGCTGATTGTTAGAATTTTCAAGTAATATCTAAAATCTTTAAATTATTGAGGAACACATAAAATACAAATGGTAATATTTCCAATCTGTTTTTATTTTATTTTCTTAAAAAAATAATGTGCTATTATTATTTTTTTCTTTAAGAAAATAATATATTGAAACTTATTCATTAAAGTTAGAGTTATTTATAAATTTGAAAGAAATATGCTTATATTTTTTGCTTTTAATAAAAGCAGTGGTATTATACATAAATTTTAATAATAATAAGCTCTAACAGATAAATAACAAATGACATTTTTGTATATATGTGTTTATATATGTATGCAAGTATTGATTTTAAAACCCTCAAAACATTATATAATCACCATTTCATATGCTTACACATGTTGTTAGTAAGAGTACCAAACTCTCCATACAGTAGTACGATCAAGTGCGTCTTCATAATCAATAGATGCAGAAAGGTTTGTACATAAAATCTCCATTTAGTGCCTATTCATTCAATATTCCCAGACTAGTTTTTGGCTTGTGGCTATAATCGGTGATGAGCCTTGGATTTAAGATCACTGCACCTAGATTTTAGGATCTAATGCAATCCTCCAGCAAGCTAGGATCCCAAATAGGTAAAAATGGCTGCTAGAGGATTTCATTAGATCCTAAGATCTGGGTACAGTGATCTCAATTCCAAGGCTCATCACTGATGAAAGCCATAAGCTAAAAACTAGTCTGAGGATGTTGAATGAGTAGGTACTAGATAGGGATTTTATGCACAAACCTTTCTGCATCCATTGATTAAGAAGGTTTGTACTTAGCAGCATTACTATATGAATGGTTTGGTACTCTTATTGATTTTAAATTGGGAATATTTTAAAAGATAATATTTACTATTTTTTATAATAAAAAAACATGATGTATTTTTGTTTTTGAAAAAAAAAAAAAAAGAAATGTAAAAGTTATTGTTATTATATTATTTTTAAAATGCTTCTGTTTTAAAGCTTAAAATTTAAGAAAGACATGTTAGAAATGCTGACTTGTACAAATAGCCTCAATAATAGTTCTTTTGAAATAAAAGGGATAAACTTGAGTGTATCAATAGTAACCAAGATATAAGTTAATGATCTCATTAATATGTAAATAGAAAAGTAATATAAATAAGCCCATAAGATTACATTGGCTCTTTTATTCTACTTAATCTTTTGTTTTTATATGTCTATGGATATATATGTTTTTATATGTGTAATGAATGCTATGTTTTTATAGCATTTTTTTACAATAAATATTTTTTTAATATGCAGAATACATATTTTAAGATTGTTTTAGAGAAAAAAATATGATGAGAGGATAGATAAAAATTTGACATTTACCCCAGAGGAAAAACTAAATTCTTTTGAGGAGCTTTAAAACTACAACTAAATGGAATTTATAATTTGCTGTAGCATTCTAAAGTTTTTCAAGAGAATTTTTAAATGCTTGCTTAAGTTCAATATGGGTATAAATGCACATTTGCCTGATACATATATGTGTGAGTGCTAAAGAATAAAATTAGCACATTCCAAGAATTCAAAGATAATAATAATACACTAGTGAAATAATATAAAAAGACTAATAAAAGGTTGAATGTAAACCTATATATTGTAACCCACGCTCGCAACACTGCTCATATACATTATATGAGTAAATGCCCAGGGCGCCAGTTCTATTAACGAATAGAACAATATAACAACATATCTAATATAAAATTATTACTGAGACTCTTTACCTATGTCTATATTCAGCTCAGCTCAGTGGGAGGTTACAGGAAGTTCATAAAATATATAATTATAAATAAATGAAGGAAGAAATATTATAAAACATTAAATAAAATATAAATCCTTTTGTTAATTAACTGCATGATAAAGAATAACAATGTTTATTTGTAAAGACTATTAAAATATCCTTTCAACTTAATTTCTTCCATCATCCAAGTATAACATATATCAGCTTGACATAATTATATCATGAAACAATTCTATGACTTGGCACATCATCATCTAAACAGCTACCTTAATGCCGATCAAGGAATATGCAATAAGCTCTCAGGAAATTTAAAAACACAGTTGAATTAAAGAAAATACATTAGCCCAGAATTTATAATTCTAACTTATAATAAAATGTAGTGAGATAAATTGACTAAATGTTTTACTGTGTTTAGCAATTAGATAATGACAGAAATAGGGTATATTTTAATCTCTCATCACTATCTAACCATTACATTAACTAGGCAACCCCTCTCATATGTTTATCAAGTGGCAATGTTTCTTATTATGTTTGGATTGAGGAAACAATATTATCAGATACCAGCGTTTTTAATATCATAGTTATAAAACAATATAGTTATTTTATAATGGATGTATGAAATGTGGAGATGTGGACATTAGTACACGAATGTATACAAGAATAACTCAAGACAATTTTTTTTAATAAATAAACAACTCATTTATTACACTGAAGTCTAATTTAACATAATTGTTTTACAATAAGACTACTTGTCTTAATAATTTTAATTCTCAAATAAATCTTTGGACATCAGTCCGGGATTATCCCTATTATATTACATTATTTATTATTCATACCTTTTTGAAAGCAAAATTAACAAACAAACTTGAATATTCTGACTTTGAATACCTGCTTTGCTTAAGCGTTTCATCTAAACATAACTTTAACTAAATCATATATCATATTATTGGTACATTAAATATTTTGAGAGGATTTACTATCAATTATTGAAATAAAGCAAATTTGTACCTTTGGCTATCAATAAGGCAGCTCTCGCTAACTTAATTAAATAACTATCTAAATACATACACCTTTCATGCATAGCACTAAAATCATATTCATTCTAATGATTTGATGATTTATAACTTTATGGTAAATGACTACAATATATTTTAAAGTGTTTATTTCCTGTTTTAATTTCAATAACTGTATACTTTTATATCCGCAATATTGTTTATATTACGCGTGTGTGTCACATCTTAAGCAACAATAATAGAAAACAATCTTTTCACACATTATCAAGTTATTGAGGAAATAAATCAACCAACAAAATAAGACATTAATATTATATCAAGAATTTAATTTAACTATTTATCTGGCCACATACTAAATAACACAGAGCTATATTTTCACGATTATACAAACTAAACGTTCCAAGGGAAATTCATATGAGGAGCAAATAATCTCTTTTCTTAACACTTTGACAAGAACTCATCTAATTCTGAAATACACTATTGGTGTGGGACTTTTCTTCATCACCAGGACTATAAGAAAACCATCACTCAACTTCCTAAATATCATTTCATACTTCAACAATAACTCATCTAATTCTGAAATATACTATTGGTGTGGGACTTTTCCTCATCACCAGGACCATAAGAAAACATCACTCAACTTCAAAACTATCATTTCATAATATGCATACAATATAAAATAGGCTCTACTCATGGACAATTATTAAAATATACTACATAGGCAAAATCTCTTATTCCTACAAACATAGAATGCATCCAGAGTAATTTCCATTCCCAAAGCTCTTCTACATATCTAACATTATATATATGCTGGCAGATAAATACATGCAGATAACCTACTAATCCTTTCAATTTTTTAGAATATGACAATATCCGAAATTTATACGGGGAAAATATTTATAAAATGGACTTTTATCAAGTAAATATAATAATTGCGCAAAATAGACACACATATGCATAAATAAGAATATAAGAAAAATTCTAAGTTATATACTATGCAGATAATATGGTAATTAAATGATACATTAAAATATAACTCTTAATTCAGAATAAACTTTAAATTATTTTAAAATTTAAATAGTCATAAATATTATGAACGAGATTTCTTTGCTATTTCTGGCAGAATATTTCTATCAGACACTCGCTACTTTGAAGCCAAAACTCTCACTTTGCGATAAAGAAAAATATACAAAATAAAATATACACCTCTCTTTAACCATATAATAAAAAAATATATATTTTTACCTTCATAAAATAAAACAAGGCATATTTGAATAAAATCAATTTTTACCAGCATATCCACAATTTGTGAATACGCATTCTGAGACGATCTGGAAGTTCATAATAGCACAAAATTATAAGAAAAACATAATAATAAATATATCTATCTGTCTATCATATACATTGATGATGACAAGTAATATATAAAATAAAAAAAACCAAAGTCATTTGTTCTTTGACTTAAAATAAAAAGTTCACTTGCAAAGTCCTCCAAGTTTATTAAACAATACAGAGATAGATTCCAAACTGAGTTCATCTTTATTAAGAATATGAAATATAAAATAAATTTCTGTAGGACAAAAAAAAATCATAATTTAAATTTGATCTAGTATCTCCAATGTTCTTAGCATAGCTAATTGAGTTTACTACATCATACGTAAGAAACGAACTTTTATACTGACTGTAATATGAAAGACATTTCAGCTACAGTTGTACAACAATTATTTAATTCACTCCGTAGTAGTTTTTAAATTAAATAAGCAATTGTTCTTAATAAATTTCTTAAATAGCATTTGTTTTTCCAATATTTTATAAGCTAGCATACATATAGTTATTTTTAAACATTGCAAATTAATATGTCATAATATGTTGGTAATTCCACAATTAATAATAATTTATTTTATAATGCATCCATATCGAAGAGAACAGAAATATACCACATTCTCATCCTTCCATCCGATTTAAGTACATATTCAATAAGTAGTATCTTTTAATTATTCAGGGTAATTCATATTTTTACTTTCTTTTATAAAGCACATATTATTTTAAAAATACAAAATACAAAAAAATAGTCATTTTTCCATAATGAATTTAAATATAACATGTTACTTTAAAATACACATATCCTTTAATTTTAGTTTAACTTTTGTAGAAGTAAGATAGAAAATGAAATGAGAAGTTAAAATAAATCCTGCAAAAATGTTCTGCACACATTTCCAAAAGATATTAAAAAAATCACATAGATTAGTTAGATGATTATAAAGTTCATGCACTCTAACTTTCTTCTTGATAGTAAATAAATAAGGTAACGCAAGCTTAATATTATAGATATACATTTTAAAATAGTAATAAGTATGAGGTGGTTAACTCAAATGTTTAAATTAGGTAAAGAAATGAAAAACTGATATACCTTCTTATATTCTAGCCTGATATTCTAATTGAAGACTTTTTCCGTACTAGAATTTCCTATGACTTTTCTTGAAGTTTACTTTAAGGCTTTTTTTTCTTAAATTACTTTGACTTCTGGAAGAGATATATATTTGTTATAGCAGAGAAGAAGAATATACTGGCTGCAATTATAACAATAATGAGCAATTTTTAATAAAGACTATTTGTTAAATAGATATCTCTTCCTTCCATCAAAAGGTCATCTGTACTCAAAAGGTTAACTCCACCTTTTGCACTGAAAGCTAATTTACTATGCAAGAAATCTTTTCTTAAAAAAAATTTTGACCTTCACAATTAAATCAAAAAAAAGTAATAATAATAAAAAATAACTTTTTACAAACTTGAAATAAATGAATATTAATTAACTGTTAACAAAAATGATTAATAATTTATTTAATTTGTAAAATACTCCACTGATCCAAATATCCATTAATCATTGGAAAAAAATAATATATATTTGTTAAATTATTAAAGATAATTACTGTAATTTAAATGTTTTTATTGTAAATGTACTATTGTTTGCTGTTATTAAAAGATGAAAATGAAATGAAACATAATACAGATATACACTCATGCACATACACTGTAATATAAATATTAAATTATCTTGACTAAATACAACTAATCTGGTTATAGGTTAAACATGTTTTACTAATCAATATCTGAACATGGATGGGTGTCAATGAATAATAGATCAGGAAACCATTCAAACAAATATTAGACACTAAATAAAATAACCTTGCATCCTCCTGACAAAATATACTAATTCCTATAATAAATAATCCCTCTTTCTTACACTAAATATTTCATTAACCATAATAATAATAATAATAAATGCTTATAAAATGGTCAATAAAATGCATAATCAATCAACATCTAAAGCTTTAAACAATTTCCAGTTCCTTTTTTTTTCTTTTCTTTTCTTTTAAATAATACAATGCGGTTACCCACTATTGATATACTATGATTTGCTTGCTTCAAATGGAACATTTAATAGCTGAAATATTAAATAAAATCAACCATAGAAATTAATATTTGTCTAGATTCATGCTTAATATATGCTAATGAAACCAGAATTATATGGATACATATGATAACTTCTAATATGATAATAATCATTAAAAATGTTTAATATGCCCCAATACCTTACTTGATATGGCTAGTTGTCAGCTCAGTGGAATAAACTTTAAATATTACACTCTTTTCTTGTTGGTTACTATGCTCTAATTATTGGATTCTCTTAATGGATTGTATATTTTTTGGAACTTGGTGAAAGAAATCTAAAAAGCAGTAGAATTTTTAATGATAAACATTAGTCATTATAAGCAGGTTAATACTACTATTAAATTTAAAGAGGTTGCTTTAACATATGTTTTATGTGTGAGTGGTTATTTGAATGGATACTTAATCAAAGGAAAATCACAATAAGCTTTTTAATTTTATGTTCAGTGATCAAATTAGATATTTGCTCATTAACTTGTTTAGGTTTGTTCAGTATAAGTTACAACTTATTTCATAATTTTATGGGTGGCTCATTTAAAATTAATATACAGATGGGTATTTTTATCTGTTTTTGGCATGAATATTTTGTCTAGCATCACTTGATAGTACAAACATACATAACCTCATATAGTTTTTCTTTAATTTTAATTCCTACAATTTACTCAGCATTAAAAATTTTTTTTTTGACCATTTGTAAATAAATTATCATTATTATTCATTAAATTTGAATTTTGGGTTTTATTCACATTAACTAATATAAGGTATAGCAATCATAATTTATATTAAAAATATAAACATGGATACACAAGGTCTAAGTAGTGAGTAATATAAATATTATCATTACACTGGTATTTGATAATTAATCAAGGTTAATCTAACATTTCAAGAGTGCTTATTGATATCAAAGCCATTAATAAATTTTTTTTATAAAATTCTATTAGTTATTTAACTTAGTATTTTTCATGCTTTTGAATATAACATGAATTTAACACACCAGCAGCCTAAAGATTATTTGAAAATAAATACCAATGTAAATTTAATAGTAAATCTTGAATATTATCCCAAAATGGATTTTAGAACATCTTATTTATAAAAGCCGACTAAACTGTCGTTTTTTTAATTTTTTTTATAAATTAGTATATCAACTGGTATAGCACTACCAATTTTAGCTTGTACATGTACCCATTATTTATTTATGTTATTTAGTTAGTATTATTTTTAAGTTCCTATTTTATGATTTACAGGACATTAGTAAAAGCTAGCATTCTTTATTTTTATTTTTTATATATATTTATTCTCGATTGTATCGGTATAAATTAGGGATTTGAAGTTAGAACGTATAACCAGAATCTTTTATTTTTTTTGTCTTAATATTTTTTTATCATTATAAATTTCGAATCTTTAGTTTGGTTTGAAGAGTTTCTACCTCTTGGGCATTTTTCACCTCTATAATTTTGATGTCTCATTTTGTAGAGCATGACAAAGAGTTTCTCTTTTATCTTATTCAATTTTTATTCCGGGATAGATTGGTACCTCAGTTTAGGTACGTAACGGTATCTTTCCATTGTTACGCAGTTACAATATATATATGATAAAGGATTTTTTTTTTTTAAATGATATTGATAATTTTTGAAAAAAAATATGAATATTAAAACATTAGGACTTAATGAGCTTGTAGAAGAAAATAATACTAAATATAAAAATGGAACTTCTAACGTTATTTTGTGAAAATACTGATCTATAAATAGCCAGTTTAATAAATTAGTATAAAAAAGATTTTATATGTTTAAAAAATGATCAGAAATATACTGTTTAGAATACATTATCAGACAAAAATAAAATAAAAAGATATAGCGAATTAAAAATTTTGATAGAAAAAAAAGATTTAATTTCAAATGATTATAACTTTTTGTTATTGGAAATTATGAAATAAAAATACAAAATAAAACTGATAAAATTAAATATAATAAAATTATATATATATAATAAAACTAGATTTTCAAAGAAGTATTTTAATGGGTTTTTTTAACAAAAAATATATGGTGATTTCCAATATACTGGTTTATAAAGTTGATACAATAAATTTAGGTAAGTAATTGGTAAATGGATTTATTTTTAAAAAAGGAAAATTAATAAAAATTTATGAAAATATAATTTGGTTAGTGTGACAGGAGAGGAAGGTGATAAATAGAAGGTATAATAAAGAGATTAAAAAAGATGCAAATATTATAAATAAAACACATTAAATGTACTTAGAAAAGAAAATATATACAGCTTTGTATAGCTTTATAAAGAAGGAATATGGCTGAACAGTTAGAGAATTCACATAGTATAGAGAAAGATAATAGTAAAAAATTTTGAAAATACAAAAAATATAAATGCAGATTTGATGAAAAGATTAAATTATATAGATAAGAAAGATAAAGAATGGATAGATAAAAAAGAAATTAAAAAAATTAAACATTTATTTTAAAATATTAGGATTAAAGAAAAAAATGTTAAAATTGATATGAATAATAAAAAAGCAATTAAAAAAAAACAATATATGATTTTAGAAACTAAGATTACTACAATGTTTTAAAAAATTAAGGCATGCTAAAAAAAAGCATAATTCAGATAAATTAACTGGCAAAATGATTTTATGATTAGGGCATTTTTATAAGTTTTTCAAAAAAATCACAAAATATGGATCTAAAATTAGCATTTGCAATATATACACTGCTACACCTAAATCACAAGTCCTAGCAACTAGCTAATGGCTCCTGACATGTCTCATAACATAAATCATTTAAAGAATGATCACTTGAATTTATATAACACATTTTATTTACTGGGATAAATTAAAACCTTTGCATAAACTTTTGGAAATCTAATTAAAAATAATATAATTCATTTATTTTTTGTATAGCTGTATTTTTGAACTTAATTCATTCATATTGTTTTTTATTTAACATTTCTTTTGCTTGATCTTGTATTAACAATTTATTTTTTATTACTAAACCATTGTTACTATATATATGTATATATTGTAACTGGTTGGGTTACATGGCACACAGCAACATAGTTGTGTGTACACACACACACACCCACACACACAAATCACACACACACACATATATATATAAAGGAAAAATAGAAA
Organism: Epiperipatus broadwayi; assembly: GCA_028023455.1. Lineage (NCBI taxonomy): Eukaryota > Metazoa > Onychophora > Udeonychophora > Euonychophora > Peripatidae > Epiperipatus > Epiperipatus broadwayi. Next base: position 232,993 of record JAQFVV010006199.1, read on the forward strand.
TAAACACAGACAAATTTTTGTAGATATTTTTCTACATTTCCTGGAATAAAAATAATAAATAAAGGATTAAATAACTCTGAATTTAAAACAGAATTTTATTATAAATTAAAACATTTAAAAAGGTCTAAATAAATTAATATTATAATTCTGATTTTGAATTTAAAAACAAGCATGATTTATTTCGGAAATAATGCTTGTATACATTTCTTTTATCTATTTTTAAAAATCTTTGTAGATTAAAAATTCCAAAGAATTAAAGTAAAAATATGCAGATCGCATTTTGATAAAATTTCAAAGTTGCTTCCAAAAATAGCTTGTAATTAAAAGTGATTTGAAAAGATTAAAATTGATTTCAAGATAAGGATTAGACAAAAAACTGTTTTCAATTAAGGTGTTTTTATCACCTTAAGATGATTCTATAAAAGGGCTGATAAAAATATCAGTTCAGTCTGTTTTTCAGTTTTGAACAGTCTGTTTTTAATATTTTAAGAAGCAATGGCCAAATTGGCCAGCTGCAAAGTCTGGATTATAGTTTTTGTAAGAGCTGGCCAGAAGGGTCTGGGTAGTAATATTTTGAGAAACATCTGGCTCATAGCTAACTGAAAAGTTGGCTAAAATTATCTGCAGTTTGTTAGTAACTGTAGCAGAGATTGACCACAATAAAGCTAGCTGCAGAGATGGCTGACAGAATTATAGAGAAAACTACCATGAAAATGTAGGAATGCAAGAAATCAGCTGCTCTACAGTTCATTGGTGGAGTTTAATTTCACATGGAGGAAAAGGGTCAAGACTCTTTGTAATTCATAGCTACAAATGTGTTCTGAGAAAACAGTGAACTTCCTGGACCAATTCTAGCCAGAAGGAAACTGATCAATGCCAACAACCATCCCTGAATTATACCTTTCTAATTATGATAATCCTGGCTTATACCTGTCTCACCAAGACCAACTCACAAAAATTAACACAGATAAATGTATATACAATGATGAGTAGCATTATATATGAGAATCAAATTTTAAACAAATGTCTTTAGTAAAAATGACATTTAAAAATCTATATATATATTAAAGGATAAGGAGTAAATAATTTTGCTTGAATTGAATTAAAATCTAGAAGTAATGATTGATTCATGGACAATTTCTTTTTGAAAAAGGAAAAAGAGGACTTCAAAAGTCTTTTTAGATTAATTTAAAGAAGTAATTAATTAATTGAGAGTAACCTGTCATAAAAAAAAAAATTGAGCTACCTGTCAAAAAATTGGCTTTATTTTTTTTTAAAAAAGAAAATACTTTTACTGACTGAAAAAAAAAGATTAATTAATAATATTAATTCATATCATTTTTACGTTCATAGATATATGTATATGTGAATTTTATATATAGTTTTCAAATGGAATTAATTATGAAATATATTTTTAATAATTTTATTATTTTTATCAATTCAAACCTGTTCATTTTATATCAAGACACATGCCTGTGTGCTGAATGGATTTTAAGTAAACCTAATGGAACATATATGTAAACCATATGATAATTTTGTAAATCACAAATGTGATAATTTTTTTTTATTATATGTTAATCAAAATCAGAAGCCTTTAATATATATAGCTTTATTCTAGACCTTATTTTCATTTTTTATATTATTATTATAAATTTATTTAACGCTCATTGATTACATAAGTAATATTTACTAAGGCAATAAACTTTAAGTATGTGCACTTGTGGTTAAGACCTGTAGACATCCCTACCTTCATATTTTCAAGTGCACATACTTAAAAAAGATTTATTGCCTTAGTAAATATATTATTATTAATAAACTTGTTTTCAATTGTTAAAAATTGTATTGCATCATTATCTCTTGGTCACCATAACAGTAATAGATCTTGTGTTCTTTTGAGCTAGATTCATGCAAGAATGAGCTGAATATTTAAATGTGGATGTATTTAGTGTATGAGCATCCAGATGATGATGATAATGATTTCTGGGTTGGCATGAAGAGGATATTCTTTAAAGTCCATGCACTACATTTTATTTTAGTTTAGTTTATTAGAAATTAAGTTTATAATGACCAGTACATTAATGATACTAAATGGTCAGATCATTGATGATGATCAGCATGTTTTGATATCCCAACATTATTGTTTTGATTCTTATGTATTTTAATGGATTAGCACTTAAGTTGGTGCATCCAAATTAATGTTCAAATAATTGCCCAAGCTGGCAAAGGCTAAATAGTTAGCCTGGTCTACAGAAGACCCATTTTCCAATCCAGTCACCAGATTTACTTCTGATTTATATTTTTTATTATTTCTAATTCAGTCACCAGACTGACTGTTGATTTTATTGATGTATTTTGATTGTTAATCATTCATGATGATGAATGGTTACTTTTGATGAGTACTTATGCTTACTTTTACTTATTACAAGGCTGCTTGATGTATAATTGATCGTAGTTGCTCTGAGGAGTAACTGGCTGATCTTTCAGAGATCTCATGCTCTCTATAATATATAAAATTGTTTATATATTTTTGGATGTTAAACGTTAGTTTAATATTTTTTAAATAATATCTTACTATAACATTACTTTGTAATTATATTTAGTTTAAAATTACTTTAATATTTACTTATTATATTTTGAGATGATTTTTTCAACCACACCCCAAATTCCCAATCCTGTTATATGTTTTAAGAGAGTGTTGAACTTAGAAACTGAATATGCCATATATGATGATTAGTATTAATGCTAGAATTTAATGTGATATATTAACCTTTAACTAAGTTTAAATGGGCACATTCAATTAGTATGCCTCTTATAAATTAAAATTGTTTAATACTAAACTAGATAATGAAACCATGTATGAAAAAAAAATCTGGAAAACTGATGAAGATAGATTCGACAGAAATGAATTTTGGAAATCATTTGTTTGTTGTTGCTTTTTTTTTTTTTTACATATTTTTATTAATATATTTTTAATAATGTATTGAATTGAAAAATTAAATTATATATATATAACATTATCTTAAATTTATTTTCTTAAAACGTAAGTACATGTCTAATATAATGTTATTTTAATTATTATGTATGACTTATAATGCTTCTTTGTATTTAAGTTTTGTGGATGTATTTTATAATACCAGCTACAGATAGTAATATTCCCAAAGAAACTGATGGTAAACTAATAGAGTAAACACCAAAATTACAACTTCCCAATAAAGTTGATAATAGGAAAAATAACCAGTAAATGAAAAAAAAACCTTTTACATTACAAATTGATATTAAATTTAATAATAAGAGGAATAGAATTATAATAGAAATGAATCATTTCTCAAAGTAAATCATTTTTGCATATCATTATTGCTACTAATGTAAGAGTAATTACTCATTTCTTGCTCATATTTATAGTAATACTGACAAATGAAGAATAATATTAATAAGATTGGCTGGTCAATATAATAATTATATTATTGTGAAATTTATTTTTTGATTTTCAAGAAGAATATCTCTTTTAATGTGAATACGTTAATCAGTCATTCAAAATGTAGTATTAAAAAAGTGGAAAAAGTTAAAATATAAGCTACAGAAATTTTAATTTACACAAGGAAAACTATATTATTGGAGAAAATAAGTACAGCACCAATGATAACTATGTTCTTGACCACTTTTATGCTGAATATAATAAATAAAAGAAAATTCATCACATTCTTGACATCCTATTTTTATCATAAAGTTGTTTTCCATGATTTTTTTGAAAAAATTAGTGGTAGCCATAAAAAAGACTTTTGGGAATTGCTGAGTTTTTGAGAAAATATGATTCCATATTAGTTGAATGTATTTCACAGATACAGAATGCGGAGGAAATGAAACATGTCTTAAAATGTACTACTTATCAAATAAAATACAAAATGAATTCAATAGAATCTGTAGATAAGAGTATGAAACTCCCCATACAGTAATGCCACCAAGTACAAACCATTGTGATAAATGAATGCAAGAAAGTTTATGCATAAAATCCCTATCTAGTGCTACTTATCCAACATCCCCAGATTAGTTTTTAGCTTGTGGCTTTTACCAGTGAGGAGCCTGGGATTTGAAATTTGTTGTTAATGGAATTTTGACTAATCCTGCAAAAAATAGATATCATTTATCATCAAATATGCAAATAGGAGGATATTTATCAATTGAAAAATTTATTTTTAGATTTCATAAATTTTTTCAAAGGGTAGGTAAAAATATTGCAAAAAAATATTTGACTTTATAGTAAATCTTAGTCTGAATTTTAAAGAGATTATGATCCAAGCATATGATAATGATTCCAATTTAGCAGATTACAATAAAGGGGAAGAATAAGAACTGCAATTCCTTCTATTTTTATATCATATTCTTTTTGATATGGGTTGTGTTGAAATCTATAATGAAACTATAACATTGTTGGCAATGTACAGAAAGTATTTGATGGCTTCAGTGCAAATCCCAGCAATGGGAGATACTGAAAATACACTTTCATGCTTCACTGCATAAAATGTAAAAGAGAAAGTGATTAATGTAATAGACTGTTTAAGACCAATTTCTCAGTACTTAGATAGTATAAGAAATGCAAAGGTAGAGCTAATGAAGTTATTAATTTGATATCATAAAATCTGATCTTCAGAATATCAAACCATTTTTAATTACTTTTGAATATATACTAATGTAAAGCATATAAGTTCTACAATGATCTGTGAGATCAGTCTGATAATAGAATTTCAAGGTGTCAGCATTACATACAAAAAGTGCAGCATTGATAAACAATCAAAAAGTATTCTGAAATTAAATAATAAATAAAAAATATTTTATACTAAACATTTTTATTTATTCACTGCAGACTAAAGATGCATAAAATAATTATTTCTTCAACCTCAATTAGACTTTTTACATTTAACTTAAAATGAAAGAAGATGGGAGGGGAATACAGAATTTAATTAAGTCAATTCCTTATTATAAAAAATAGATTGACTTAATTAATTTCTGAATTCCACCATACTTTTATTTCAAGTTAGATACAAAAAGCACAATTGCGATTGAATAAACAATTATTTTGTGTCATTTTAGTCCAAAATAAATAAATAAAAGCATTTACTATAAAATATTTTTATATGTATCATTTTTTAGGTTTTAGCATTAAGGTCAAAAGTAAAATCACATGTATTAAATAAAGTTCTTTAACAATATAGTTTTATAATCAAGATTTGTTTTTATTTCAATTTTAAAATATTGTTAAACTACTTTTTAAAATAAAGTTTATATATATATAATTATAATTGAAATAATATTTTTAACGGTTTACAAACAATTACAAATAATCTTTAAATCCGTTAAAAATATTATTTCAATTATAATTACAATATTGTTTTTAATTAATGGATATTTTATTTATTTTACACACACACATATATATATATATTGTACCCTTACTTCTTGATATATAAAATAGTTTAAAATACAACTAGCTCAGTTACATTATTATGCTTAATTAAAATTTGCATACCTATCTTTAATATACTTTTATATTATCACATCTTAATTAAATTTATTATCAATTATCCAAATCAATATAGTTCTAGATTATACTAATTAAATAAGTATTTATAAAAATTATAGACTGCGAAGTAAAGTTCAAAGTAATAAGCAGTTTACACTGAGTCAATATCTCCCAAGATACTGTCTCAATGGCATAAGAAACTATCACTACCCTATCACTTTACCACTACATCTATAGCATTCTTATGGCTTTTAAATGAAATAAATTATCTTTAATAATACTAAAATAATTCCTAACTTTTAACTTAAAATATAATTAAACAATCTCAGGTTCTTCTAAACTGTTTTAAAATAATAATAACTCATGTAAATAAGTATGATGTGGGATTTTATATCAAACTTAAATACACCTAACTTATTTAAATAATAATAATAAATAATACTCATCTTAAAGTGTAATTTACTCTCATCTATTTATATTATATAATCAATCATTAAATGAATAAACAATCATATGTATATCTTTTATCTCATATGGTATCTTAATTTTGGAATAGATCAAAATCTTATACTTAATAATCTGTGGCAATAAACAATATTGTATTCTTATAATGTGCATTATAATCATCTTATGACCATTGTAATATTTATGTTCATGTTAATCAATTCTTATAAAATAATGTTAAGCAAATATGGTATTCAATTCTAAATAATAATAACAAATTCAATTTTGTGCAAATATTATGTTTATTTCAAATCATCTGATGTCAAAATGCTGTGGTAAAAATAATGAAAACTCGACACACTTTTAAAACAAATTAACAAATTTATTTACAATAACTTCAAATAAAATTTATTTACACTATTTACAATTTTAGAATTTAAGAAAACAAATATAAATTGAACTAAGTAAGAAAATAATAATACAATCGGTTTACACTGTTATTAAATCATGTACTTCATAAGCAATTATATATTCTTTCAAATGCCATATTATAATATTACAGTGTGTTTTAAAAAAAAAAACTTAGATTTTAAATAAATAGTCGTGTACTTTAATTATTACAAATAATAATATATGTCAAAACTATCTGTAACATGTGTACATAATGTAGCTCTACTAATTAAATAGCTACATTAATTAAGTATTACCATTTATAATGTATTATCATGTATTCACTTTATTACTAGCATTGCTTAATATCTTTATATAAAATCAATATCTCTTTATAATGTAAAACAAATGATTGGCTATAATTATATTCCACCTAATGTAATTCCTGTTATATGTTTTATAAAATATGCATTCTATATCTGTATTATTCAAACATTAATATTTAAATCATTTATCAATTTTAAATTCATAAAACATTACATTAGATAAATTTTATGATTCCTTTCTGTGTAAAATCATTATTTTACCCTATGTGCTTTACTAACCTTTCTAATAAATTTCTATCTATAAAACATATTCTAAACTTATTTAAAACATTTTCCGGAAAACAAATATCAACTTTAAATAAAATATTCATCATCCAAATTACCTATACTACATCGTCTATACTTAATAAACTTCAATCAAAATATAGGCTTCTACCCATAACGTAACTTAACTTATCCAATAAAATAAAATACAAAAAAAAATAGACTTTTAAAATCCTTTTCTAAATTGCAAAAATAAAATAATTATTAAGATAAATAATAAACATCATTTTAATACTAAGCATAAATAAAATATCAAAATTATTTATGAAAGAATCATATAATTATTTCTAAACTTTTTACGTAATGTTATGTCATGTTTATATTATAAATCAAAACTTATGCATATTTTAATAAAGTTTGTTGTCAATATAATGTATGTGTTTTCATAATATATTTATCCATTCATTCTACAACAACATAATATTCAGTTGATCTAAAGAAAAACATATTAAATTCATTAAAAATCATTATACAATATTTTTACCATAATAATAATATTGTCCAATCTGCTATCCAGCATTCTTCGGAATTTGCAGCTTCATAAATAAATCATTCACATTTTCACTCATAAACATTCATTAGAATATTCCGTGTTATATTAATTATAAAAATAAGTTTATGTAATTAATTATTATATTATTTTTAAGTTACTATTTAATAAATGTACCTAACCTACTTTTTAATAGTTTAATAATATTTTAAATTTTATGTTAAATAAATAAAATAAAATTATATTACATATTCCAGCGTCGACTTTTGTTCTACCATAAAAGTTCTAATAAATCCTATGTACAAAGTCAATAGAACACTATTTCCTGTTCCGTTGTATCACGTGTTTCTTGAAAGTTTATAATAAAAAAGATAACGTTCTTTTTTTTTAAAAATAAAAATAAGTTCCCCACAAGAAAATAAAATAAAATTTAAAAAAAAAATATAGTTTATGAGTTCTTTGGATCCAATTCTTCATCAATTATTATTTGAAAGTTATTATTTCAACTTAGTTTATAATTGATAAAATTGTCATTTAATTATTTTTCAATTAACTTGGTTTGGCTTGGACATCCATGTATTATCTACGCATTTATAAATAACATATTCGGTAAAATTAATTTTTCCATCTATAAGCGTTTAGATAACTTTAATAAAATATTTTATTATATTACATTTTTAAAATACTTATACTTATAATATATTTGCCTTTTCAAATTATCAATATCTAGTCTTTTAAGCTAATGACTTAACAAGCAAGTATTTATTTAAAATTACTACTGCTTCTTATATCTTTCCTTAAGATACATATTTTACTTCTATAATTTGTCAAAATACTTTCTTTTACAGAAATATTTATATTTCTTTAAAATATCTATTAGTAATAGACAATAGTAATTTAACTTTTGAAAACTATTTATAGTAAAATACTACTTTTCTCCATCTTTAGTTTTATGTACTAATCCAGCGTCTGTTACTTTTCAGCATAAAGTTTCTGATATATTTCTACGATCGTGATGTTTCCATGATCATTTGTACGTAAATTGAGTTTCGATATTGAGAAGCCAATAGGGAATATTAAAATTACTACGCATATTCATTACTTTACAAATATTATAAATTGTTCAATAACCTCTTATGATTTTACAACTGATTTTAAGAGCGTTTATAAATTTACTTAGCTATTTTCTCAATAGCACAACACTTGAAGTTTTATTGTGAGAGCCCTTCAACAATTGAATCCAGCTTTTATACTAGAAGAGCTACATCTGATTGGTACGATTAAACAATCAAACTTTGCTTATTTACATATTTATCAACTCACTATTAAAATAAAATAATGACTTATTTAATATTTGATATTTTATCAAATTCTTTCAAAACAATATTTATCGTTTATTTAAATCTATTAAACATTCTTTTGAAATATTCTTTCTCACTTGATTTAAATCTTAACTTTTATAAGATCATTTAAAATAAACTAAATCTTTTTAAATACGTTATATTTTTAAAGACAATATTTTTTAAAATCAAATTTAATATTTTACATTAATATCTTTATTTTTATCTCGTGATAACTCACGTATCATTTATAAATTTATAACATGATTTTTAAAAATAATTATGCAACTTTATTAGACAACTTCCACGCGTGTGTGTGTATAACATCTGTTCTTTATAACACAAGAACGCTTGCTGTCGTCTAAAAATAAACTTAACAATTGCTTTTTAAAATAAATATTTATTTTTACAAATAAATAAGATATTATATCAGATTTTAAAATAATTATTTGATATGATTAAAATCAAATATTAATCTCAATTTAAATACTTATAATTTAAAATATTTCTATTCACTTTTAACATATATTTCAAATTAAATAAATATCTTGTCTAATTTTAACTTGTCTTTTAAATACTTTAGCTTTAAACATTTGTTATTAAATTTATTAATGCAGTATTACATCATAATCATCATCATTTTAAATATCTTCAATATCAACACAATTCACATATCAAACACTCATAGATTGCTTTAATTAAACTTATGGTAACATTACCACAAGCAAAGTCAACATCCCATATTTAAAATACTTCTTAAATTTAAAATTTTCTACTAGATTAGCACAAAACTTAAATGGTGACCCATATAAAAGGGCACAATATATATATATATATATTACCATCTCATGCTCATTAATGAAGTGATATAAATATATTTTAGATTTGATATCAAAATATTTGAATTTTATTTGACAAGTTTAGATTTAAAAAACTAGGTAATCTATCTAAAATATTTTAGTATCATATTGCATTGTCAGTGATTTATAACAATAGTACAACATTTGAACAAATTATATTGAATATAAATATATTAAACCTTAATTCCAAAACATTTACAAAACAAACAAACCAACTAACAGAGATTGTAACTTAAACAAAAGCATTTAATAATAAAAAGAACAAAATAATATATTTTGAAAAATTTTGGTATGTTAAAAATTTATGTTGGATAATTTTTCTATTTGCAAGGACAGGTATCCAACTCAAAAGAATAATTATTTGAGAATGTATATAGATGAGGATGAATTTTTACAAAAAAGTAAATACTTTTAAATTAAAAATTTTTTGATGTGAATTTCAAAGTCAATGCTGTGATGCTGAAGAAAATTCATGGACAAATATTGAAAATTATATTGGACAATATTTCCCAGAAGGTCATCATCATGTTGCACATTTTTTTTATCATAGTGAGTAACAATAGTCTCTAATAAAAGATATCTTCAGATGTTTTAAAAAGAATTAAGTCATAGTTTTAGCCCACAGTAGTACAAGAATATCTGAATAGTTTAGAAATTTTGAACACCAACATTAGACAAAGTTAGTTTTTGGTATAATTGATTAATTTTCCCATACAAACAAATGATGACCATTATGATCTGAAATATGTACTATTGTATTTATCTTCTATTACAGTATTTTATTACATTGCTTTACAGCATCTTAAATATAATTTCTTGCAAATATTTTTTTAATATAAATTATTCTACTTCCTTTACCATGTATATTTTATAAATTGTATTTATTTAAAAATATTTAAACAAATTTTTAATGAACCATTTGAAATAGGGTATATATTTACCATGTGGTCTGTGCCTATTACCAGTGTTGCACAACCTGGATGGATTATTAATTTTATAGATATAATAAACACCTCCATACTCCCCCATTCTTTTTTAAATTCATATAAATAAAGATATAATAAAAGACAAATGACCCCCCAAAATGCATATTGTGCTGAACCAGCACTAAAAAACCCCCAGATATATTAATCTTTAACAGAGGTTTAAAGTTTATATCTGTGCTAGAGATAATCTCTAGTTTCGATAATGATTAGTAATAATCATTATTGTATTTATCCGAAATGGATGGTATCAAAGTTATGAGCTGGAGGGAAGTTTGACAATGGTAAATAAAAATATAACAATTATTAATTTTCTAATCTAGTTAATAATAGTTAGATACCAAAGTTATATTGTACTTTTTATTGTTATTTTACAGCTATATAATAAAATGATTAAATAAATTTGAAACTATTATTGAAATGTCGGTAAAATAAATGGAATCTATTTTGAGGGCATTTAAATAAGGAAATAGAAATGAATTAAGAAAAAAAAACAAATATAAATTTACAATCATTATTTAAAATTAATTAGATTCCTTAATCACAATTATTTGTCATTTTCATGTACTAAAATTTTCCAATTACAAAACGTATTTAAATAAATAAACATTTAACAAGTAAACAAGTTTTTTTTCTTTCTTAATAGCATTTTTTCTTTTTTGTTTAAATTCTGTTCATTGGTTTTTTCTTTTTTTAAGAAATAAAAATTGCTAATAACAGTATAAAATAATTATTTTAATTAAATCCTTTTGAAACCTGTAAATTAATTTCAGTACATTTTTTAATACGGTAATTAATTTTAAATGCGGTTTCAAAATTTTTGTCAGCCATTTTAAAGGTTTCTCCAGCTAATCTTTCATTTACATTTAATAGAAAAAAAACAACATGACATTTTAAATTATTTTTATATGAAATAATTTTTAAAAAATTTTGAAGTCATAATATTATCAACGGCCATTAATTGTAAATTGCTTTTAAAACTAGTAGGGATAACAATCGCTTAGAAATCTTTGGAAATTAAAAGATTTGCTGTAAGACTCAAAACAATGTATTCAGAAGCTAATATAAAATTATTTTTTACATAATGTTTGAAATCAAATACCTCCAGAATTAAAATAAATCAGCAAAATTAAATCTAACCAAATTTTCCATTGAAAAACCCATAATCCCTATAGGCATAAGATAATCAAGTAAAATGTAAAAAAAAAAACTTTTTATTCAAAGTGAAACAATTCAGCCCGTAGATGATTATTTGCATAAAATCACCGTAAATCAAATTAATTATTTTCTTCTGAAAATTTTGTATAATATTTTAAATTTGATATTTTTTCATAATTTACTATTCCTAAGTAAGGGGGTTTGAACTCAGACTTTCACGCGACCCTCAATTATCCAATCTCATACTGCTAACACCCTTGATCACACTCATGTCAAAAAGATAAATAATCACCAATGAAAAATCATATTAAAATATAGTGCTGTAAGGTCTGACCATCCCTCGTATATGTATGTAAATGGATTATATCCTGTACACGAGAGGTCAGAGTGACTTGTGGTCAATATGGGTAGGATGAGAAGGTTGGCACTAATGTGGGATTTGAACGTTCCATTATCAGATTTTCAATGAAATGGATGTCTGAAGAGTTGTGGGGTAGAATGGATTGAAGCCTGTCCATTAAAGTATGAAGATTGGCTATCTTAATATAAGCTGAGCATTGATTGTATATATATATATATATATATATGGATATGATATATATATATATATATATATATATATGGAGATGATAATCGACTAACTGATGAGTGCTGGTTTAGCACAAAATACAGCTATTGGTGAGTGTTTATCTTTTTGACATGTGTGTGATCAAGTGTGTCAGTAGTATGAGATAATATGGATAGTTGAGGGTCATGTGAAAGTCTGAATTCAAACACCCTATATATTACATATTTGAGTGCAGGTATGAAAAAGCCTGTACTGTAGAAAAATCATATTCCTAAGTAATTAATTTTATTAGCACTGAAACAATTTTTTTTATCCTTTTATCCTATTTTAATAAAATCTTAGACTTCTTTGTTCTCATCATTAAAGCAGAGACAAAAAAACTATCTTTATTGCTTTCCTTCTTTTAGCTCATAGCCTGTTTTTTTTTTTTTTACAACATCCTGCACTTCCAAATTAAATAATCTATAGTCTCCTAATTCTAATACAATTCATATTTGCAGTTCAATTTTTTTATTTGTTTTTTACTTCCTTTTCTTGGTATCCAGAATATCTGATGCTGTCCCAAATAATTAACTGAAAGATTGGTGGTTCATGCTCTTCCAGTGACAATTGTTTTTTATCCTATGTTCTTTAATCCAATAGTAGAGTAAGTTTTTTGGATTGATTTTAGTTCTAGCACTTCTGAATCTGAACTTCTTATTAACTCTCAAGTAATAAAGTTATTTGATTATTCTTTTATATATAATTCTCCACTAGTATTCTATATAGGTTTATACTTTATATTTATTTTTATATAACTCTAAATTAGTTTTTTTCATTCATATTAATTTTCCATAACTTTTTTTTCCAAATATATTTATTTGCCTTATTTTTCATCTCTTTTAATTACTTAATAACAATATACTCTTTATTCATTTCTTTTATAAATACATAGAAATAAATTATTTATTAAGTGAGACTTAAGTATATATATGGGCTAAGAATAATGTCTAGCTTAATAAATGATTAGTAAAAATTATTAATATATTTTCATAGAATGTTTGCATCAAAGTTGTAAAGCAGAAAAATTGATACTGGTCAATTAAACTATAGTAATTTTCTATATGTATACATTGAACAAATGTTGAAGATATATGTAAGAAATTGTCATTTGGGCCAACTGATGAATGATGGTTAAAGTACAAAATACACATCTTGGAGAGAATTTATCTTTTCATATATCTTTATCATATGTTTCATTCAGTCTTGCATTATGGAATAAAAATTAGAAATATATATATAAATAAAATTAATATTTCTAAAAATAATGTGTATATGAAGTTATATTATAATGTACTATGTGGCTGTTGAATTCATAGGAGGTCTCTACCTAGCCATGATAGCATAATGTTAAAATAAAATGAAAAACCAACACTTATATTCCAGCAAATTTATTGCTAAGCTGAATTGCTAGTAATAATATGTTTGTACATGCAGAAATTATAATGTTAACAAAAATAACTATTTCTCCCCATAATAATTTGGGGATAACTACAAGCAGACTGAGTCTACATGTCTTCACTTGCTACTATTATTCAGAGTTCATTAATAATAGGCACTTAGTTTCAATTATCAATAGTACATTAACACATCTTCATTTAGTCCATTTAGGATATATTTCTAAATGCACTTTTCTCCCCTTTATGAGAGAAGCCATTAATTTTTAATAGTGCTTTGTTCCTCTTGATGGCCACTGCTGTGCCAACTCCTATAAAACTTTGAGAGAGAGTTCTTTTTTATATCTCATTTGCATAAGATTATTCATACTTTTAATTATACATTTCTAGAGTGAATTATTTCCAGAAGGAAACTGTTTAAACTTCTAGCACTAATTGCACAAATAAAATAGTACTTTATTTGCAACATTCACAATAATATCAGTTCTGGCCATTGCACCTCCTCTTACTTTAAAAATAAGCCCTGAATCTCTCTGGGGGACTTCTAATTCTCTGATTCTTGGAGTAGAATTATTTTGACTTTCATTTTGTCTTTTCCGATAATAACAACTGCTTATCTGCACAGTCATTGGGAATCTCTTGGTCTCCCCCATCTAGTTCAATAGGCAATGGTTTATCTGTAGGAGATATATCTTCATTTTAAGTTCTTACTTATATTTTATAATTTAGAATTGACTATAATAGGATTGTTAATAGCTACAATTGACATATTACTAAATCTCTTATGTAAATGATAATTGTGTCTAGTTACACACATTCCATTTTCAAGTTTAATATCATGCATAACATTAGAAACAATTTCAATGATGATACATAAAGTTCATGTTTTTTTACATCTTGAACTCAAACAGCATCATCTATATTAAAGTATCAAATTTTCTTAGATTTATATATTTCTATCAATCGATATTTTTTCTTTCCGATCTATATATTGGCAAAAGTTTTTATAAATGTGTGTAATACTTTCACTAGAACAATAATTCAGAATGTGATTTACTTTTCAAAGTACTTGATATAAAATGTTCATCTTTCATTCAAAGGACAGAAGAAAAATTAAAAGTTTAATATAAAGTTGGGTTTTCTGGGTTTTTAAAAGTCTAGGAATTTCTCTGTTGCTTCAAAGCCTATATTTTATTAGCATCTACTGAAATCAAATTTTTTATCTGATGAATAGAAATTAGTATATATAATTTTATGTATATATTAATTTAAAGAGGCAAAACTCTCCATACAGTAGTGCTACCCTGTGCCAACCAGAGTAATCAATGAAATGCCAGAAGGCTTGGGCATAAAATCCCCATCGACTGCCTACTCATCCATTATCCCCAGACAGGTTCTGACCTGTGGCCTTCATCAGTGAGGAGCCTTGGATCTGAGAACACTCCATCTAGATCTTAGGATCTAATGCAACCTTCTAGCAGCCACCTTTTATCTCTACTTAACTACAAAACTATGAGAATGAAATTGAAAACAATAATATTTTCAATCTAAGCTCAATAGCTTATATAGTCTCATATTACTCTGGTTGGCACAGGTTGGCACTACTGTATGGAGAGTTTTGCCTGTTTAATAACAGTTATGTGCTAGCATAAGAGATGGTGGATCATGTGATATATATATATCAATTTCTTGTGTAAATTTAAGTGCATTATTGATCATGTATCAACTTACAGAAAAATGTCATACCTGTCTTTAGAAATTTATAAATTGTTTTTTGAAGTTTTAACGGCTAAATATTACATAAAGTTTTGTGTCAAATTTAATTAAATTGGAAAGAAAATATGAGAAAATATATGCTAAAATAGTAAAGTATTTGGAAAAGAATGTACCCACTAATTATACAATGATAGAAGAAAAGTTTATTTTAATCAGCTATTATACACAAATATATTTCAGCTAATTGCCTCAAGTAGACAGCATTTTATTCCTGTTTGACATTATCTTTTTTTTTAAAAAAAAGAAAAGAAAAGGAAAACTAACTTTTTTGTATATATAATTAAACGTAAAGAATTTTACTTTAAATAATTTCTATATTGTATTTAATTCTATGCATTTAAATCTTTATTTCTCTTTTTAAGAAAAAAAAGAAAGAACAAATGTTAAAACCAATTTCATAAGAGAATATTTAAAACTCTATTTAATTTTATGTACTTACCACTTCTTAATTTTAAAGTTTTATTAAATGAAAATGGAATTGCATTTTATCACAGCACTCATTACCAAAACGTGGACAGGTGTATAGTAATAAATGTGTTGCCAATACTACTAATGATCCATTTATATAAGAATTCAAGTTGATAACAAAGGAACAATTTGCTAGAATATCCCAATATTCTGCTATTGTGAATAAAAATTTGACTTCCTATAATGATACAGAACATTGTGAAAAATAAACTGAAATTTCAAAGATTCTATTCATTAAAATATTTTCTTTAATATTTATTTCTACAAAAAAAAAAGATAATTCTAGCATGAAGAAAATGAATTTTACTTTTAAATATTACTATTTCAAATTATCCCCAAGAAAGAGTTGTTTTTAATGAATAATCTGTCCAAAATTTTGCACGTGAGAAATCAATATATTACATGCTTATTGTATACTAAAAAATAAAATTATAAATATTTATTATTTTAAAATAAAATTTTATTTACTATAACATTTTTAAAAAAGGAAAAGCAAAAACTATGTAAATGTTTTATAGAAATTTTCAAACACAGATAATGACCTTGAATTTCTTTTGTTACATTATTATATTAGTATATTTATATCTATATAATTCTATAATTTTATCTATTGCATTTTATTTAAGTATGTATAAAATAGTAACAATTCTGGGGGTGAAATTATTGTGTGGAGAGAGTTGCTACTGTTTAAACAGGTTGTGTAGGCATAAGAAATGATGTCATATGATATTTTAATGATTTAATACTAATCCTGGCCAAAGGATGATGATAACTATAATTATTACAAAAAAGACACCAAAATATATGAAATACTAAACTGGGTTCAGATCTGTATGACTATACAAGTAAATGAATTTGGATTGAAAACATTATTGTGTTTTCATTTTGGATTCATAGTTTTATAGTTAAACTAAAAAGGTAAAAGATGGCTGCTGAAGGATTGCATTAGATCCAAAGATCTAGGTGCAGTGCTCTCAGATTCAAGTTGACTCACTCATGAAGATCACAAGCTAGAAACTAATCTGGGGATATTGGATGAGTAGACACTAGATAGGGATTTTGATGTATAAATAAGTATTCTAGCATCCATTGATTAGTCTGACTTGCACTGGGTTGCACTATTGTATGGAGAGGATTGCTACTGTTTTAACAGCTTGTGTAAACACAAGAAATGGTGATCATGTGATGTTTTAGTCGTGTATGTATAAAATATAAATGCAATAATTCTAATCTTATTTACTGTACTATATAAAAAAAGTACAAATTGATATAAAGTCTTCTTAAAATCAAAGATTCAAATGATTTTAATAATCTGAAGTTTAAAAAATATTATTATTTTAAAAAAATATTTATATTTTTAAAATATTCTATAAGCAAATACAAACTATGAATTATAATTTATTTTCATGTATATAATGGCAATATATTTAAAATATCAGCTAAAGCATTGTGTGTTACCAATGAGTCTATGCCAACTTAATTATTTATTTTAATAAACAGATTCAAAATTTAAAAGAATGCATTCTAAAATAACAAATTAAATTAAAAGTTAAATCAATATACAAAGTATGTGTATATAAATTAATAGCAACATTTGCATTTAAATAAATTGATGAACAGTGGGCCAGTGCTCATCATCATTACTAGTATGTATGTCAAAAAGTGTATAAGCCTAATGGCAAAAATAAACTATGATATTATTGTTTTTTTACGATTGTTTATTCAGCTTGGAATTGCTTTGAGAATTCTAAAATTACTTCGTGTGTGTGTGCAATATTTGCATAATGTGAATTTACTTATTTGAGTTAAAAGACAAACTTATATTAATATATTTGAATAATTTATCATGCTACACAAATCAGTCATATTTTAAAGGATGATCAAATACTTAATGATTAGCAGGAGTGTACTTGCCATGAAGTATTAATCAAGTAACAAGGACACCAAGTGATTAGTCAATTCTAATTTTATATTTTATGTTAGTTTGGATATATGGAACATTGTTGTGATAATATATTTCAGGTATGAATCTTCTTGTCATTGAATATAAAACTATGAGTTTATGAGAGATTATAATATTCTAGACTTTAAATCATGTCTATTTTAGGTAGGAAAGCAAACAGATATATTTTAAACTCTTTTTTTTTTTTGCAAAAAAATAAAAGACCAGGATTATTATATTTTTATTATTATAATAATGTTAACATTTTCTGTGAATTGAATAATTCAAGATTATATCAAACATTTGTCTGTGTTTATAAATTATCTTTATTTTATGGTCCCCATCATGTCAATCCTTATGCATGGTTGTTATTCTGTGAGTAAAACACTGTTAAAGCAAGCTATTATTTCACACATACATGAAGTCAAACATGCAATTAAAGACAAACATCATATAATTCAATGGCTAAGTTAGAACCTTTTAATCATTATATTTGAAGGAATTAAAAAATGAAAATTTCTAAATAGAGAATTATTTTTGAAATTTATTTTGATATTTAATTTTAAATCCTTTAGATTTGGTTGATAATAGGATTAGTTTATAAATAATCCAAGATTTTTTCAATTATATTTTGATAATAATAAGTTAAATATTTCATAAAAATAAATCAAGAAATAGGTAGTAGATAAAGTGAAAAGTAATTGTACATACTGTATTATATTTTGAAAGTTTTTTTTATTATTTTAATGTCATAATAAAATTCTTTGTTTTTAATATTTAAAACAACTTGTATTCAATCAAATCAGAATTGCTCCTCTAGTGATGAACACTGGCACAAAGTACTTATTTTTGACACTGCACATATAAGAAATGAAATTAAAACCATGGATAAAGTAATACATAAAATAAACATTCAAACATGAGTTATATAAATTTGATATCATAATTTTAATTGTCATTTATATTTATTATAGATGCTTAACTAGAAAAGTTTTGTGGATATCATGAACAGGAGTGATACAACTTGTTTCATCCCAAATTAATTCTAAATCTGATAATATTCAACTAGAAGATAACTACTTCTGGTCAAGTTTAACAAAGAATTTTAATATACTCTCATTAAGTTTAAATAATTACAATAACAATAAAAGTCAATTAATAAAATATAGCCTACCTTGCAATTCCTAGGTTGCAAAGTAAATTGTTTGAAGAATTTCTTTTGGTTATTATAAATCTTTAAACCAATAATATATATAT